>PVIJ01004130.1:81443-122808 GCA_004024925.1 Scalopus aquaticus | reverse complement strand
GGGGGGGGGGGGGGGGGGGGGGGGGGGGGGGGGGTTGAGGTCCTGGACGGCAGATTGGCATGTTCTGGTGGAGGGCGGGGCTTTCAAAACCCCTCCTCCTTGGTGATTGGCAAGTAGTTCCCAGCCCTGTGAAGCCCTTGCAAACTCTCCTGCTTCTTCCTTTGTACTCCTGTCTCTTGTTTGGGCCTGTGGGAGGAACCCCTCATCACTTGTTTTGGGTGCGAGGATTAACTCTGGAGCCAGACAGCCTGAAGGGCTGTTTTAAAACACTGGGTAAATACTCCTGGGGAGCTTTCAAAGGGCGAGGCCTCAAACATACAAAACAAACCCTCTTCTGAAGCCAGCTGGAGGGGAGCTTGGGCAAATCCCAGAAGACAGGTGTGAACTGGTGGGAAGTTGCTAGGCTTTGCTACTCCAGGTGTGGTCCCCAGATCCCTGGCATACCTAGAAACTGGTTAGGAAGGCAGCATCTCAAGTCCCATCACAACCCAGCTGTACCTGTCTTTCAGTAATTTCTGGTGATTTGTCTAAGCTCCAAGGTTTGAGAAGCTCTGGCCTAGGCAGCGTCTCACTGAAGTTGGGTGCTTTTCAAAGATTTTTGGTTGTTAGCTAATTAGTGGGAAGGTTTCCACTTGTAAACATCCGGCCCAGATTGCAGGATGATGGGGAACACTGCGGGAAGGAGTGGCGGCAGCTCAGTTGTCTGACTGGACGTTGGCACAGAGAGCGGTGCCTCCTCTGTCGCTCCTCAGGGCCCGAGTATGTTTTGGAAGCTTTTTGTCCAGTCCTTGCTTTCCCTGCGTGGGCCTCCGCAAGAGTCGGGCGGGTGACTACCAAGGATTCCAAAAGCACCTGGAGATGGTTGAAGCAAACAGATGTCAAAGGTGAGGCAGAGGTGGAAGCAACCCATGTGTCCATAGACGAATGGATGAACAGAATGTGGTGTATACATAGTGAGATTATTACTCCTTCTTACAGAGGACATTCTGACATAGCCTCTGACATGGATGAACATTACATCCCTTGGCTGTCACCCTGGGGCCTCCCTGGTGGCGCAAGGGGTTAAGTCTCAGCACTTTGAAGCTCTCAGCAGCCACTGCAGCACAAGTTCGATCCCCGGCCAGGAAACTTCCCACATGGCACAGCAGACCTCTCCTGTCTCACCTGCTGCCCCCCTCAGCAGTGTATTCAGTAGATCCGCCAGTTCTGCTCCCCACTCTGTGTCTGGTGAATCTTCTCACCCTTCCCCAATACCTCTGGCCTACACCCCAGCTCTTGTATGCATAAATAAATAAATCTAAAGAAGAAATATGGCACTCACAGAAAGACAGGATTTGTGAGATTCCACTTAAATCAGGTGCCTGGAGTCAGAATCAAGGAGACAGAAGTAGAGGGTGCTTTACAGGGGCTGAGAGGGGGTGTGGGTGGGGAGTTAATGATTAATGGGGACCGAGTTTCATTTTTGCTGGATAAAATGCTCTGGAGGGGGCCTCCCCGGTGGCGCAGTGGTTGAGTGCTGCGCTGTGGAGCTGTCGGCAGCGGCGACGCGAGTTCGACGCCCAGCCGGGGAGAATCCCACATGGTGGGGCAGACCTCTCCTGCCTTACCCGCTGCTCCCCTCAGCAGTGTACTTCTGATCTGCCTGTTCTGCTCCCCGCTCTGTCTCTGGTAAACCCTCTCGCCACCCCACGCCTCTGGCCTGTGCCCCAGCTTGTATGTAAAAAAAAAAAAAAAAAAAATGCTCTGGAGCTCAGTTGCACTGCAACCCGAATATGCTTAATACTGCTTAGATGTACACTTAGAAATGGTTAATAAGGGAAATTTTATGGGCTGTTTGTGTTTACCACTGTTATTAAAGAAAAAAATGAGCCTGAGTTGGATACTAGGTTGCATAGTAGGAGTGAACATTCCTCAGGCCTGGGAGCCACCGTGGGCTGGGGGTAGCGCAGTCGCTCACTGTTGAGCAGGTGGGCTGAAGCAGGGGACAGGCTTGGATGGAAGGATGTCTGTATACCAGCACAGACCAGGTCTGGAAGGAGGTTGGGCAGGGAGCAAGTCAGTGACTGGCGGCTAGGAAAACAATCATAACCTCTGCCCTGGGCTCTGGCACCAACAAGAATCTCCAGGCCTCAGGACTGTGTCACCTCACTTTATCTCTCACTTCACCTCCCTCACTTCACCTCACCTCATACCTCTCACTTCACCTCACCTCACCTCACCCCCCTCACTTCACCTCACCTCACATCCCTCATTTCACCCCATCTCACACATCTCACCTCATACTTCACTTCATACTCATACCTCTTGCCTCACCTTACTTCATCTCACTTCTCACCTCACCTCTCACCTCATCCCTTCACAGCTCATCTCACTTTACTCATACCTCACCTCACCTCTTGCCTCACCTCTTCTCTCACTTTACCTCACACCTCATTTCCCCCCTTAGGTCTCACTTTACTTCACCCCTCAGTTCTCCCCTCCCTGCTCACCTCACTTCTGACTTTACCTTTCATCTCACACCTCTCCTCTCATTTCACACTTTACCTCACTGTCTTTGCATTATTGTTGAATGTTTTTCTCCTGGACAGCAGGAGTGGATGGAGGATGGGATAGGAGACTCTGCTGGGGGAGAGGATTCTAGGAACGGGTTGGAATTTTCAAGTCCAACCTGAATTAAAGTTGAATAATCTTAGAAATGTAAACAATCCGGTTCTTTCTAGTTCTTAGAATTGTCTTTTAAACATCTTTATGTCTTTTCAGGATTACAATAATTTTATTGGCCTTTTATTATACTGGTCAACAGTGAGATCGTTACTGACTTAAAAAGGCCCTAATCTGTAGTATTTTGGTGTGCTGAACATGAATATCACCCTGAAAATTTTTTTATTAGCTCTCGTTTTGAAGATATTTATATAATTCATTGTATATGTTTCACCGTGTAAATTTATCCAGTAGGACTGCAACAACATCCTAAATCAGCCTAGAATGATGTAAAATTGCATCGCATTGCAGAGTTGACTGCATCACTTTCTGATGCAATGCAAGACTACTGCCAGGCGACTGCTGAAGTAAGCTGAAGTCAACAGTGCACTATAGAAAGCCCTGTCAGAAAGTTTGAGCATTGAAAACAGTTCAGACTTTGTGTGAGACAGTTTAAGGAACTGTTATTATTTTATCCATTTAGGCACAATACAGAGCAGTAATGCCTCGAAAGTGCGTTAATAGCGTGGACACTTTCTGCTCTATTTGTGGGGAAGTGACATTTGAGCACCAGAAGAAAAGTATCACCTTTCAAGTGAAGAAGGCTTCTCATCTTTACTTCGGATGCAAGGTTGGTGACCAAGACAAGCCTTGGGCCCCGCATATATGCTGTGCTCCATGTACAACGCAGCTTTCACAGTGGTTAAATGGCAAAAGACCATCAATGCTGTTTGCAGTCCCCAGGGTGTGGAGAGAGCCAAGCAACCACATAAAAGACTGTTACTTCTGCTTAGTTCCTCCTCTTTCCGGCAGAATAACGAAGCAAAAGAAGTCAAGAATAGTCTACCCAAGCATTCTGTCTGCACTGAGATCAGTTCCACATGGTGAGGGACTTCCTATTCCAGAACCTCCAGCAGAATATTCTCTTGGTTCATCAGATGAGGACAAGGGTGAAGCCGACCTGTTCTTCTCCTGTTCCATCAGCATGCAGGGATCCAGATTTTCACTGTGGTGCATCATCAACCCCACACAGACTAACACAGGAAGAACTAAATGACCTGGTTCGTGATTTGGACTTATCCAAGAACAAGGCAGAATTGCTAGGATCAAGACTCCAACAATGGAATCTTCTAGAAGAAGATGTTACAAATACTTTATATCAAAAGCACCACCAGCAGTTGGAGCCTTTCTTCAGAAAGGAAAGTACTCTGGTATTCTGTTCTGATACTGAGGGCTTCATGAATGCCTTAGAAATCACTCATGACCCACAAGAATGGCGACTATTTCTAGACTCTTCGAAACTGAGTCTTAAGGCTGTGCTTTTGCACAATGGAAACCATCTTCCATCTAGTCTATTCCTGAACAGTTGTACAAGAGACAAGTGAAGAAATCTAAGAGGTAGTCTATGACTTGATTTTTCACAGGTATTAACCGTAGGCCTATTACTATCAGCGTGCATTTCGTGATGTAAACATCAATTTATTGCAGATTACAAAAAAAAAACTGGAGCCAAAGTTAGAATTTGACGTTCATATTCTTGTTGAGCACATACAAATTGATAGGAAATGACTAATTTTATTTCAGTAACATGACTTTTGTAAAAATTTGTTGACCATTGTTATAGAAATGATGTGTGTTCACCACAATGATTTGTTCTCACTCTTCCCTCTGCCTAGAACATTCTTATCTCTGATATTATCTACATGGTTTACTGCATCCTTTCCTCCAAGTCTCCGCTCAGGCCTCATATAATCAAAGGCCATCCCTAACCATGTTTTAAAAAAAACCAGCAACTTCCTCCATAATTCTTTGTTCCTGACCCTGCTTTATTTTTCTCCACTGTGCTTATCACCATCTTCTGTCTGTTTATTCTGTCTCCCTCTGCTAGAGAGTGAGCTCCAGCAGGCATCTGTTTTGTCCACTGTTGATTGTTCATTTACTCAGTGAATCTTTCCTGAGTGCCTACTCTGTGCGAGGCCCTTGGGACACACCAGTGAACAGAGTTCATCACCGGGCACATTGCGGTCATCAGCGCCATGAAGACATGGGGCAGACAGAGAGCTTGGGACTGAGGACGTGCTGCGACCTGGAGAGGGAGGCCTCGCTGAGAAGGTGATGGTGTTAGTTTGCGGGCACTGCCAGAACAGCACTCCGCCAACGGAATGGCTAAGCAACAGCAGCTTATTGGAAAGTTCTGGATCAGGTGGCAGCAGGGGCAGGGTGCCTTGGAAGGAGGTGCCAGGGAAGGGTCTGTTCCAGGTCTCTCTCTGAGCTTCTGGAAGCTTGACTCATGGCAGCCTAACTCCAATCAGGTCGCTGTGTGTGTGAGTGTGTGTGTGTGTGTGTGTGTGTGTGTGTGTGTGTGCGCGTGTGTGTGTCTGGGATCAGATTTCCCTGTTTTATAAGGACGGTCATATTGGATTAGGGCCCACTGTAATGTGACCTCATCTTAACTAGTGACATCAGCAGTGACCCTCTTTCCAAATATGGTATGTCCTGAGGTACTGGCCACTCCCGCTTTGTGGTGTGAATTTGATTCAACTCCTACCAGTGACCTTTCGTCTAGGAGTTGGAAGGAGGCCAGGGGCTGAGCCAGACAGTTGAAGGGACAGCGTTCCCAGCAGGGGCAGTGGCCAGAGTCAGGTGGGAGCACTCCCAGGGAGGTGGGGGTGTGCTGGTGTCGGGGTGGGGAGGAGGACAGGACGCCCCTTGGCATAGAGAGTGGGGGCTGGTGCCGTGGGAGGCAGCGGGGAGCTGAGGTATTGCTGGGTGGAGCCTCTGAGGTTCCATAAGGCTTTGCTCCAGGCCGGGTGGGAAGTACTTGGAAGCTTCTGAGCAGAGGAGTGGTGTGAGGGGGCTGAAAGTGTAAAATGCATTGCATGTTAAATGAATTCAGATGGTGCGAAAAGGTGTAAGTTAGAAAGTGAAAATCTTCCCCCAGATCCCACCGCTCAGAGATAACCACTGTGATATTTGGGTGTTTCTGCTTTCAGACTCACCTCCCACACCCCAAACACACACACACCTGCACATACATGCCAAGTAATGGTTTCATATTCCTCCAGGTTGTTTGTTTGCTGACTTGCTTTTTTTTTTTTCCCCCACTTCACACTTTATCATCGAATCTCTGCATTGTCAGGAAATAGAGATCCACATCCTGATTTTATTCTCTGCTAGGGGGATTCTATACTTTATTTAACCATTTCTCTGTTGAGGATAATTATATGGCTTTCAACTATGGCTGTGATAAGAAACAATGCTGTGAGCATCACTGTAACTTGTATCTTTACACACTTTTCTGGTTATTTCGTTAGGATAAACTCCCAGAAATAGAATTGCTGGACTAGACAGCCTTTGTGTATTAACACAGATATCTGTTGCGAGCTTGCTCTCCGCGTGGGTCAAAGCATTCTTCATTCTTTCTAATTATGACCCAGAGTGCCACTTTCGCTTCACCTTCCAAGATGCAGGCTACTCCACATCTGGACTGCCTCTGCTCAGCTCCTAAGTAAAACATACCTCCTTTAAAGTTGCCATTCTTTGGGCCCTCCTGGTGGCACAAGGGGTTGAGTCTCAGTCTATGAAGCTATCTGCAGCCACTGCAGCACGAGTTCGATCCCCAGCCGGGGAGCTGACCCGCAGGGCGCAGCAGACCTCTCCTGTCTCTCCCGCTGCTCCCTTCAGCAGTGTATTTCAGTAGATCTGCTTGTTCTGCTCCCTACTCTGTCTCTGGTGACTCTTCTCACCTCCCACACATCTGGCCTGCACCCCAGCTCCTGTATGCATAAATAAATCTTTAAAAAAAATAGAATTGCTGTCCTTTGTTAATTGCCATTTCGGGGAGGCCCTCTTTGTCTCCCTTCTCTGTTCTCTCCTGCAGAAACCTCGGGACTGACCTGGACAGATGAACGGCACCCAGGAAGTCCTAAGTCCTGCGTGCCGAATGTTGCCCTAGATGCTGGGTGTCTTGTTTCGTCTACCCGACTCTGAGAGGTGGGCAGGTATCCCTGCTTTACAGAGGAGGGAAAGAAAGGGACGCAGGGAGATCCAAGCCAGGGTTTCCTTTGCCCTGGGTCCCTGTGAGAGAAATGGCTGCGTGAGCGCTAGCCCTGAATGCCCGCGTGAGCGGTGCCGGGAGGGTGGTGGGCATGGCCACTGTGCTGCGGCCGCTGGCCCTTGCCCGGCGAGGCTCAGCATCTAGAAGGCCCTCACCCAGCACTGGCTAAGAGAAGCAGGCTTTTGGCACCTCCAGTATTGAGTGGAAGTATCGTTTTAGTTTATCTTAGCAAATTAAAAAATAAATACGTAAAATCCTTCGGGAAGTTAAAATTCCTAGGATGAGCCCAAAGGCCCTGTCCTCCAGCACAGAGGATATTTTTCTTAATACTGGGTAACATTTTCTGACCACATTTTATCTCTTATCACATCCTAGATTGTATATCTCTTGGTTCTGATAATGCTTTGTTTCATGCTCCTGTTTTTCTGTGGTTTCTGATAGCAAGGGGTGTGGTTGTAGTACATCCTCTTTGTTAATGAATTAGAGTGTTCCACTGGTTTAAAATCAATTTCCCATTCACTTTGAAATTTTGGTGAGAGGAAGTGAATGCCTTAAAATAAATACCTGTTCAAAACCCAGCCAGTGCTCCAAGCTGTTCTGCTTCCATTGCATTATATGCCCCTTGTGGGTCTTCATAAAGCACAGTGTATAAATGCCTCGAGCTCTTGCCTGGATCTCAAGGCATTTATTTAACCTTTTAGATATTTTCAAGAAATCTGAGACATGCAACTGTTACCTTTTTTTTTTTTTTTAATATTTCATAATGACTTTACTCAATAACAACCTTCAACTTCCCTTTTTCTTCCAGTTCAGGATTCAGCTCCCCATGAGAGGAAAATATGTATTTGTAGCAAATGGATTCTGTTAGTCAGGATAAGCTAGTTGTGCTGCTGGAAAAAAATACCCAAATCTCAGTGGTTTCCAACTTGTGGCTTTTAATTCCCCCACGCTGAGCTTTCCCTTTATTTCTTTACCATACATTTCAAATTTTGTCTGGTTTGGGAAACTTTGCTTACCTGGATCCTATATTTTCTTCTCTCGTTTGACTTACTGTACTTAACATAATCCCCTGAACACACCTGACACAAATGGCAGAATTTCATCTTTTTTAATGGGTGAGTAGTATTCCATTGTGCATGTATTCCGCATCTTTATTAGGTTAATGTTTGTGGTGTGAGCTGAACCTCTAACCAGACCAGAGTTTTTCCATGTCAAGGAACCAGCAGTCTTCTCTGTCTTTGCGCTCTAGCCCTATGAACTCGCCTCATAGAATGTGGCTAATACTTTTAGATTTGAAAATGGGTCATCCTTGAGACTAGTGTTTAAAGAAGGATCATATCTGATTGAGAGACACAGGTCCTTGCACTCTTGGCTCTGTGATTGTCACCAGTGAGGTTGGCCTGATACCCTTTGGCCCAATGGTTCAGCTTTTAGGAATTTGCCAAGTTATATTCCTTTGATAGTAAAATTTACATAAATTTGTAAAGCGATTTGTTAATGGATCCTATAATCAAGAGGAAAAAAAATAACATTTCTAATGTAACATAAATTTAAGCCTTCTTTTGTAACCCAACTTTCAAGGCATATTTCATGCTGAAGTAATTGACAACCAACATCAGGTTAAAATGATCGTAACAATTGTTAGATTTTCTCTTCTTAGCAAATCTGCATTCTAATTGCAGGCTTTGGGAAATTAATATTGACTCTTGCCCTGTACCATTTGTGCTCCTCTGTAAGCCCCGATTTCCCTTGCCCCAGAGTGGGGAGCCTGTTGGAATCATCCTTTCATTCCATGATGCCCACCAGTGTCTCGGACTAGTAGGTGTGTGCGTGAATGGAGGGATGGTGTTTTCGCTCTGAGTTTACGGACATGACTCACTCATGGTCACTTTTTTGCTGTTTGGTTAATTGCTGAGAGGCAATGAATGAACATACACCTGGTTTTTATAATGCCACTGAGATTGTTTGGTTAAAAATGATGCATTACGACTTTTGGCCACAGTGCACAGACAAATCAGGATTTCTCTAACAGGAGCTTCCTGAGCCACACCAGAACGTTCTGATCACAAGGATGCCTGCTGGGTGATGCTGATGGAGCCTGCGCCCGCTGTTAGTTCGGCCTCCCTGGGTACAAGGCAGCCTGCTCTCGACCCAGGAGAGGAAGAGTGGTGGGTGTGGGACAGTGGAGCAGGGAGACAGAACACAACTGAAATGACAATCCCAGGCAAAGCTGTTGTCATGGGAAGTATGTGACAGATTATAAAACAGCTCCTGAACTAGGAACTCTAGAGCTGGAACGTTATATAAATATTCATATATGTGCCAATTTCTACTTCCATGGCCCTGACAAGGTGCCCCGGGGCCTGGGCCTTTGGCATTAATGCTGGAGGAGTTGAAGGCTACTTCCTGGCAATGAATTTCGGCCTTTTTATTTTTCTGTCTGAGATTCAATTATGAGGAGACAGTGTGGGACTTGGGGTAGATGCTCACTGCTTGGCCATGAGAAAATTGGCATCGTGGGGAAACAGAAGTACCTAGATCATGCAGCGTGGTGGAGGTGTGTTCCCCAAAACAAGACAGGGGGAATGGGTATCTGGCCGGTGCAAACTGCAGCTGTCTGTCCACTCTTGTCGCCTTCAGGTGTCAACATGCCCATGTATACAGTGCACCTTTCCACCTGTACACATGCGCACACACACGTGATCATAGATAAATGGGTATATCCAGAGGAAGACACTCATGCAAAGGAGAGGTGACATAGACATAGGTAATAGCAGGCATTTTCACGGAAAAATACAAAACACTCAAACACATGTGAGTATCTTAAGAAGTATCATGTGTACCTGTATCTAGGCAATAGCAGTACATACAGGCAAGCATGTACCGATACAGGCTCAGAAATCCAGGCACAAGAGCAGACACACTTGTGAGTACCTGTCAAGAGCGTGGGTGCTTGGAGAGAGAGTGAGCAGAAAGGAAGACTGAGTGGCAAAGGGTGGCTAAAGGGGAGAGAAGAAAGGGGCATAGAGAGAGGAGGGGATGGTAAGTGGTAAGGGACGTGAGTTACGTGCTTTAGCAAAGTTAAGATTTATCATTTGACTTTGGTTTCCTGCCTGTGTTCGTCTTCATAGGCTTCTTGGCTCTGTCCTTGGCAGTGATTCACCAAGTTCATTTGGTCAGAAGGGCAGTGCCTTAGATGGTGAGGTCCCTGGTTGGTTCCATCTTCATTTTTCTTGACCTCCCTATATTAGTGGAACAGTCTTTCCCCACCTTCTGCTATGCTGCCTCATTGTCCTGCCTCTCCATCACACCCTCTGGCCATACGGTGGTTTTCCATAGGAAACTGTGTTGATGTCTTTCATGCCTCTGTGCCTTTGCTGTGTTCCTACTGCTAGAATGCTCTTTCTTCTCATTTTTCTGATTCTGCTCCTCCCTTCAAACCTTAGCACAGGTGTCCCTGGTGGCAGAAGGAGTTAAATCTTAGCACTATCAAGCTGCCAGCAGCCACTGCAGCATGAGTTCAATCCCTGGCCACGGAGCTTCCCACAGGGTGCAGCAGACCTCTCCTGCCTCTCCTGCTGTTCCCCTTAGCAGGGTATTTCAGTCAATCCACCTGTTCTGCCCCCCACTCTGTCTCTGGTGAATCCTCTCAACCCCCACACCTCTGACCTACACCCCAGTTGTTGTATGCATAAATGAATAAAATAAATCTTAAAAAAACCAAAACCTCAGCACGGACATCACGGAGACATCACTCCAGGAAGCCTTCCAGAAGTCCTAGAATGAGTTTGATGCTATCATCTATGTGCTCCCGTTATTGTCATGAGTCTCTTAATGATGGGGATATGTCCTAAGAAATGTGTTGTTCTGTGATTTTGTCCTTGTGTGAATGCCAGATAGTATAATTACACAAACCTAGACGGCCTAGCCAACGATATGTGTAGCTTATATGGCATCCCTTATTGGGGCCACATGTGGGGTCCATTGTTGAGCAAGATGTCAGTAAGTGGCACGTGACTGTATAGCACTGGCTGCTGTGCAGTGTTTCTAGTAATCAGAGGCTTCTGGAGGGTAGAGATGGCACATTATTCACCATCTAGCACTCAATAAACATTTGTTAAATCATTAAATGGATGATTGAAAAAAGGAAAGATCCTATGACTGACGGTTCCTTGGTTAAATGAGTCAGTTGAATGAACCATAATGAATAATGACTCGGCACATTCAGTAGCTGATTCATAAAGCCAGGCTTCCTTTTATCTTTCGCTGTCTCTGCTTGCTTTCTCCTCCGCATCCTAACTCAGAACTCCTTTTCACACTCTTTCTTTGTTCTTTAAGATTTTACTCAGTCTGTTGGCTTTCAGCGTCACCTCTGTGTGGTTGAACTTCAGACTTCTCTGTGGGGATAAGAAAGGTTGTTTTTTGATTATAAATAATACTCATTTACCCATTCTTTGGAGAGGATGGAAGTACATTTAGAAAATATGTTTCTATCACCTAGTAGTAACAATTTCCTAAATTGTTTACTATGCATCTTTCTAGTCTTTTAAGAAATGTACATACATGTACTTGACTTTTTCATAAAATGGCATCAAAGATCTTATATAATTGCATATCTATATAAAATTGCATCTTGCAATATTCATTTTCTTGTAAGCATTTTCTGAGCTATGTATCTATATTTATATATGTCCTTTTTGATGGTGCATAATACTCCTTTATAGGGCAGAATTTTTCAGAAATTCTTTAATTGCTTGGCATCTTTCTTGTACTCATTCTTACCATTATATACAGTGCTGTGATGAGCCTCTTTGTACATAGGTCTTTGAGCTTCTGGTTATTTCTTTTAGGATGGGTTCATAGGAGGAGGAGAAGGGTCGAAAAGGATATACTTTGAAAGAAAAAAAACCTCTGTGTGCGTGTGCGTGTGCGTGTGCGCATGCATGTGTATAAGCCAGGATGCTTTTCACAATAACTTCCAAAATAAGCTTTCTGTGATGGGATTTTAGAAATAGATTTAGTTTATATAGTTCAGTTTTCTTGAAAGGGAGTACCTCACTGGGACTATTGTTTTTCCCAGCCCTGCTGTCTGGTTGCATTTGCTTCACCTCTATCATGTGAACAGGTGTTCACTCATCACAGGTTTACTTTAAAGAACCAGAATTCAGAAGCCATGTGGGTCAGCTCCCTGGCCAGGGATGGAACTCATACTGTAGTGGCTGCTGATAGCTTCATAGTGCTGAGACTTAACCCTTTGCGCCACAGGGGAGGCCCCTGTAAGATTTACTCTTTAACCACTTTTTAATTCCTGTTCAATGGCATGAACCATTGGTGATGAAGCATCACCTCCAGTCACCTCCAGAAATCACCCCAGGCTGTGAACAACCCGGGCTCGCAGTGGGAGCTTGAGCCCCTGTGTATGCTTCAGAGCAGGGCAGAGCATATGACTTAGTCTCAGTCCTGGCTGTTCTGTTTGGGGTCTTTCCTGGTGGTCCCTTCAGCCTCTCCAGCCTGCTGGCTCGAGCACACTGTGGCGTGGCGAGGCTGTGATGAAATTAAACTGCAAGAATGTATACATGCTGTTTCTCTCTATGCTTGTAGCCGTTTCTGTCCATGACATTCTTTGCCCTTCTTGGAAGCTAATTATTATTTTTATTAATCTAGGCTTTTGTGCATACATCCTTACACCCTAATTAGATTATTAGCCCCCTGGTAGCCTGAAGCCTTGCACATAGTAACGTTACTGCTGATTCCTAGCAGGATATTTCATTGAAGCTAAGATGCTATTGAAAGAAAGTGCGGTGGATCATTTATTTTCTGTACCTCTGAGAAAAGTGATCAAAAACACCGCCACTTCCACCACAACACACCATTGGTTGTAAGTGCACATTCAGCTCTCTTAGGACGTGCAGAAAAAGATCTTTGGAAGAATCACAAGAGGTGATAAATACCTGCTTGTTTAACTTATTTTGTTTCGTTGTGCGTGTACATTTGTGTAGTTGTGTTATGTGGAAGATCGATGAGTAAGTTTCAAGATGTTACAGGAAAAGGTCTTAAAATTTTATTTAATGAAAATTTGTAATTAAATTCCCTTTGATTGCCTGTTTGGGAACGAGAGGCGTGTAGCTTTCCCTTTTGAATTTAATGCTATCTTCTTTCCTGAGGTGGCTTCACTCATTTTATTTCACTCTTTTTCTTTTCTCTCCTATTTTTGTTTTCTACTATAGATTTTTCAGCTTGCTTGTGTTGTTTTTTGGTAGTCATTTCAACTAGGAAGCACCACCCCGACCTTGTGTCAAAGCATCATCAGACTTCTAGAACACCTTTTCAGGCTCAGCGTGATAGAAGTGATAAGAGCAAGGTGCAGTTTTCAATGGATGTAAGTTTTTAATGCCAGGTGCAGCTTTCAATGGATGTAAGTTACATTTTAAGACTAGAGTATGAATCTTTGGCTAAAGTGGCCCACGGCTGGTTATTATATTAGCCTCTGGTTAGCGTGTCCGGTGCTGGGATTTCCCATCAGCCCTTAACACTCCGTGCTGCTTAACCACCTTCACCGATGTGTAGAGGCCTTAATTTATTTCTGGAAACTGCATTTTTCTGACTTCACTAGCTGAGAAGAGCAGGCAAAGAAAGTCTATTTGCTTTTACGTGCCTCGGACCTTATGGTTCCTGGTTATTAAGATTCACTAGCCTTCGTCTTGCTTTTATGTGTGCCTAATCATTTGCACCTAGAACCCTGACTTCTTCGTTTCCTAGGTCTTGTTATTAATACTGAGTCTCATAGCTGGCATTTTCTGGGAAAGTCGCCACGTGTTAGTCCAAGGTCACATCAGGGTCACCTGGGACATTTAGAAATTTCAGTCCACACCCTGTCACATCAATTCAGAACCTCTGAATGGGACCAGGCATCAGTATTCTGGAAAGCCCCCCGAGACTCTGGTGTGCAGCCCGGGCTAGCCCTGTCCACGCTTCGTCTCGTTTCCACTGTAGTGACCCTGTGAGGTGTTCCGTCCCTCACTTTATAAACGACCCTGAGACCGGGCTGATGGGCCTGGCGTGATGAGATGCGCATACGGCTTGGTTCCAGGACTGCTCTTTCAGTCTGTAAGAGGCACTGGAGCCAGGCTGTTGGATTAAAACAAAGCAGTAGCATTCTGCAATGTGTTGAAAGGTAACTTTAAAAAATTTTATTTTTATTATGCATGCAAGAGCTGGGGTGTAGGCCTGAGGTGCAGGGGATGAGAGGATTCACCAGAGATAGAGTGGGGAGCAGAACGGGCAGATTGACTGAAATACACTGCTGAGGGGAGCAGCGGGCGAGACAGGAGAGGTCTGCCACACCATGTGGGTCAGCTCCCTGGCCGGGGATTGAACTCATGCTGCAGTGGCTGGGGACAGCTTGATAATGCTGAGACTTTAACCCCCTGTGCCACCAGGGAGGCCCCCTAGGAAGGTAACTCTTTAACAGCGATTCATGAAGTACTTTGAAATTCCCTGCTCTTGGGCAGACACCTTGATGGTGTTCTCTCTGGTGATTTGCTCGTCATGATATATATAAGTTTCCGTTGGTTCAGGAGTCTGCCAAGATGAGCATTTTGTTCACTCAGATTTGATCCTAGATGAATGACTTGCTAAGTATTTTGGTACTTGATTCAACCTCCTAGTTATTTTAGATCAATGGTTTGTGGAGAGAGCAGATGTTTTCATCTAGCAAGTGTGTTTGCAACTTAAGCCCCGTGCACTTGTCCATATGGAGGCCGCTCACTGAACTCTGGAGCTGGACACACACATTCCTGTGGGCATATGGAGGAGAAAGTGTGGGGAGGGCTGTCAGCTGTGCGTTCCAGGAACTGCCCAGGGGAGGAGAGGCATGGGAAAGACATTGTGGCTGGGGCTGCGACAGGGTTAAGGAGAAAGTATTGTAGGGAGATGAGACCTCTGGTGTTTGCTGGTGAGACAGAAGCTTCTAGGTGGGGGAGAGATGGTGATTGGGGTGGGGCGGGAGGGAAGATCCTGGGAAAGCAGGTTTGGGGTTCAGGTTACAGGAAAGGAAGGTCTGTGGGTGGGCTAGGGGAGAGACCCGCCTGTCCTTGGCGATGACTGTGGTGGAGCTAGGCTGGCGTGAAGGTGGAGGTGGTGAGGACCCCATGTGAGGTGGTGTGGATAGCCTAGCAAAGGGGAGTTATCTGATGAGAGTGTGAGGTTTCAGCCCCATGAGAGACAGGAATGCAGCTGCTCCCTGAGGAGGGCACTCAGGCAACAGTGACAGAAACACAGGGTTAGGCCAGGGCAGGTGGGCTGGTCACCTCCGCCTTCAGTAAGGGAATAGGGGGTGGGGGGGGCTGCATGCACGTGATTAGTCTCTAATGACAAGGGTCCCCTAAGTCATTCAAATATGATTCACATTCCAGAGCTTTTCAAGCAGTCACCTCACCACACAAAATAAGACTCACGAAGCGAATTCTCTTTTCTGGAGAACGAGGCAGGCTGGAAGGAAGATAGACACAGCCTTTTCTTTTCTGAAGCGTTGGTCCCTAAGTGACTAGTTTCTTTTGGCTGATAGGTGTTTTCAGGACTTTACAAGGTTGATAGAAGTGGAGCTTTTGAAATTTCATCTATCTCTACATCTCTGTCTGTACATCTCTCACTTGTAACTTTTTCAAGTATAGTATGTACACAGAAAGCTCCTCCGAGTGTGTGGCTCGTGAAATTGTACAAAGTGAGCACAGCTGTGCAACAACACAGATCTTCAGAAGTCCCCCCATCCCCCTGCCCCCATGTCCTTGTCGCCCCCTCCCCCACCGTAATCCCTACCCTGGTTTTTAGCAGCTGAAACCTTAAACCAGTGATCATATCATGCGCAAATACAGCACAATAGAGACTGCCGAAGTGTTGATTTATGTTGCTGGGGTAACTTGTTTTTGCACAATTCTTGCAATAAGAGGGCCTCCGCCATCTTCTTGGACATGTGGCATCAATTAGGATTGTGGCTTGGCACTGTCTGAGACTTCAGGTCTGTTCACTGCTCTTGTGAACTTGCGTGAGCTCTGCCCCCATCCCCAGTGGGGGGCTGGCCAGCTCAGGGAGCCTGGGGTGTCAGAGGTAGTTTGGGGCTCTGTCCTGGGTCGTCTGCCTCCTGGGCCACTCTGCATTCATCCAGGGGACCTGCGTGACTGTTAGGGAACTTGCAAACACATTGTAGAATTCTTCTCTTGAACTTGAGCCTGAAGAAGTTGTTTCGTAGGCCTATGGGTGTATGTGTTTTCAAAAAATGTTGAAAGAATGGTCAACATTTAAAAATCGGGAGACTTCACTTTAAAACATGGATATCTCTTCTCTCGGAGTCACTGAGTATCTGCCTCACCGAGCCTGCTCTCCTAGTGGAGGCAGTGCTGGAGGGTCACAAGCCCCAGATTTTGCCAGCCTGACTCCTGGGCCTCTTCTCTCCCCACTTCTGCTGGCAGGCGTTTGTGCTGAAGAGCCTCCTGAGACTGCCGGGTGAGGGCTTTAAACACTGCAGCCTTTTCTGTCTTTGATTTAGGATTTTCACAGTGCCACTCTTTTCTAGCAAATGCATTATCTAAAGTATGGATCTTAAGCTTCTAGCCAGAATCAGCAGGTGTGGTATTATTGTATTTGCTATTTTTTTTAAATTATTCTAACTATCATTGATCAGGTCATACTTTACCATGATTCAAGATGTGTTCGTGAGTGTGTGAGCTGGTCTGTCGGGGGGCGGCGGCTGTGACCTTTGGGGCTGGGGCCGAGGGCTGGGGGCTGCAGACCATCGGCAGTGCAAATCCCAGGTCCACATCCACACACATGACCTTTGCAGAGTCCCTGCCCTAGCTGCCGTCAGCCCCCTCACCTGCAAAATGGGCTGTTGAAGAAATTCATGACAATTATGCTCAGAAGGTGCTTAAATGGCACAGAACTTGATGTATAATAGACAGTAAATACTAGGTTTCTTGAGTGTGAATGAAATGATTTTTCACCCGCGGTGGCATATTTTTTTTAAAGATTTATTTATTTATGCATTCAAGCTGGGGTACAGACCAGAGGTGTGGGGCGGCGAGAGAGTTCACCAGAGACAGAGTGGGGAGCAGAACAGGCAGATCAACAGAAACACACTGCTGAGGGGAGCACCGGGCGAGGCAGGAGAGGTCTGCCTTGCCATGTGGGAATCTCCCCTGTAGGGCGTTGAACTCGCTGCTCCCCAGTGAGGCCCCTAACTGCTGTGCCACCAGGGAGGCCCCGCGGTAGCATATTTTATTTAATGTTCCATCTGGGAGGAAATTGGTCAATTGAGGAGCCACACATTCCGCAAGAAACTCAAGTGGATGAACAGTGAGTTTGGAGGGGAGAGCCAAAGTGTATGTTTTTATCCCCCGCCCCCCATTTGTGTAATCATATAGGTAGATAGAACCAAGTGAATGCTCCGCTGTGGTTTTCCTGCGCTGGGGGAGCGAGGTATGCCTTGGGGGTTGTTTTCCCCTTTCTGTCAGTTACTCTCCTTAGGCCACCCCAATAAAGAGGCACTGGGTATATCAGTGCTTCTCAACTGCAGTGCCACCTGCGGGAGCATTTATTCCTGTCCCTGTCAGAGTAAGGGAGGCATTATGGACAGCGGGTGGGGTCAGGGATTCCAAAGAACTGGGGAGCCTCAGATGCCCCCATATAAGACTGCAGTAAGGCCTTTTTAAAGTTAAAGCTCTGTTTGAGAATATCGTTGGTACGAGAGGATTTTCTTCCTGTCCCGATAGCCAAGCAAAAGAAGAAGCAATTGTATCCTGCCAGCCGAGTGGTTTGAAATTCTCAGAGGATGCTCTGTGCTCCTTATTTAAATAGATCAGTAATCAAGAGTCCTTTTCTCTTAGAGGCCACTGATTCCTCTAGAGAAATCAACCAGTGCTTACGTACAAGCAGAAAAAAATTTCTTAAAGAACAAATTACAACCAGTGTATAAAAGCATGAGAATGAAGAACCTCCTTCAGTGAAAGTGACAACGAATATATTATTTGGTTTCATGTTCTTGTATTAAACAAATTGAGGAATGGCAGAAGATGGGAGAGGCACGTAAGAACAGGGGCTGGGGAGAGGCTGGCAAACGCCTCTAGGAGACTAGGAGAGGGTCTATGGACAGGGAAGGGAGGGTTAGTGAGCTCAGAGCTGGGCATTCTTTCATATTAAATTCGTTCTCTTACATCGTTGTTAATTTTGTACAATATTTAATTTCTCCCCTCAGGTGTAGTCCCTGTGGTTTTCCTATCACCAAAATACCCATGACCCATCACTACAGTCCCTGGTGCTCTTCCCTCCCCTGTTTTGACCCCTTGCCCCCTGCTGTTCTATGCTTCAAATCTATGGTCAGCCTGCAAGTTTTGTTCTTTTTCCTGACTCTTTATTCAGTGTCTCTATTTTCCACATGTAAATGAAACTATCTGATATTTATTTTTCCTTCTGAGTTATTTCATTTAGCATAATCCCTTCCAGCCCCATCCATGTTGCTGCAAGCGGCATGAGTTTATCTTTTTTGATCGCTGAGTAGTATTCCATTGTTCCTATATACCACATCTTCTTGATCCCTTCAAGAGATGGGGGTACTTTGCCAAACCTGCTGTTGATGTAGACTGTGGATATGTTTAAAATTTGCCACTTTAATTAAAAAACAAAACATTTATAACCTTTTAAAAAATTGGTCAATTTTTTATTTTATTATTTTTTTAAAGATTTATTTATTTATGCATACAAGCTGCGGTGTAGGCCAGAGGTGTGGGGTGGTGAGAGGATTCACCAGAGACAGCGTGGGGAGCAGAACAGGCAGATCTACTGAAGGACACTGCTGAGGGGAGCAGCGGGCGAGGCAGGAGAGGTCTACTACGCCCTGTGGGAATCTCCCTGGCTGGGTATCGAACTCATGTTGCAGTGGCTCTGGATAGCTTCATAGTGCTGCACTTAACCTGTTGCGCCACCAGGGAGGCCCAAATTGGTCAATTTTAAAGGATAATTTTCATATGCCTAGGAAAAAGCAGGCTCACCGTCGGGTTTTAAAGTGGAGATGGTCAGAACCCGGGCTCTGGGCAGCAGGGCCTGTGTGAGCTCATGCTTTATATATGAGCTGTACTTTAAATACAAAGCCTCGGTGGATGGAAGACAAAGAAAACCGAACAGTCCTGTCAATTTCAAAGCATCGTGGACCAGACAATACCTTGTGGACCACAAGTAGCAGACACCGTGTTTATTGCGGCCAATCAAGGTCAGCTTCTGCCAGGCGGAGGTGGGGCTTGACTTGGAGAAGGCCGCTTGACCTAAATACAGCACATGCTACCAGCTCAGAACTGGTGCCCAGACAACAGCTGTCAGCATGTAGTGAGGAGGTCATTAACACCTTCCTTTCGAGAAGCCCGGGGAACTGGCTGGCTGGCCAGAAGGATGGGGATAGTGCCAAGGCACTGGACTGTGTGTTAAAATGCAAATTCCTGCATCCCGTCCCCTATGAGAGCCTTTGGAAAGACCTGTAAGTAAATAAATACATATTTATCTATTCTGACATGACTGACTGAACAGGATAGTTAGAACAAAATCTGAATTCCCTGTTTGCTAATGTACAGTATGCTCTGTCAGAAACACTAGGTGATCACAGAAAACTGTACCCAGCTGAAACCAGCTGCATGGGAACACACACACACAGTAGCTATACACACACACCAGCCACACACACACACACACACACACACACACACACACACACACACATACACACACAGCGTGCCCCGGTCACAGAGCAAGCACACTCTCTGAAGATCATGGTGGGAGGCGAGGTCCAAGTTCTGCAGAAGCGGCTCCTTTCTGTGGCTGGGTTGGTGGGTTCAGGTGTCCTTGTGACCACTGTTAGCTGCTAGTCTGACAAAGCCACAAACACCAATGAGGAAGCCACCAAGGAGTCTCCAGCGGCCATACACACGTTAGTTGAAGAACAAGTCTATACACTGGATCAAAATTTCCATTTCTGCAAAATAGCTATTATAAAAGGACTCCTCGAAGGCCCTGCATTTCAAGTCGGAAAATCATGTCCAGAATTAGGTTTGGAAAGATGGCCTCGCCTCTGAAAGCCAAGCTGAGGACCACGCACGCGCCACCGCTACTCATGGCTGGTGCTCGAACTTTCCATAGGACTTCAGCTCGTCCTCCTCCTTCCGCTTTACATACCTCCAGGCTCTGTCCTCTGACACCCACTTCTAAGTCAGGTCTTCTGGGAACCTGTCTGGTGCTTTCAGGTCATGCTGAGGGTAGGTCGCTCCGAGAAACTACCCTGGTAGAAAGGAAAGTCCACCTAGGGGGTAGTTAAGAGCGTTGCAAGTGAAGTTTGGAATAAGGGAATGTAATTTGCACCAGGAAATTTTAAAATTTGAGACCTTGAATTGATTGCATTAAAAAAAATCCAGTAAAACACACATAACCTTCACTTGGCATTTCAGCCATTTTAAAGTGTGTGGTTTGGTGGCCAAAGTCCCTTCACGATGGGCGTGGCCACCTTTGCCGTCTGGTTCCGCTGGCCCTGGTCCTGGCTCTGGCCCTGGCTCTGGGGCCACTTTCCTGCCTCTGGATTTTCCTTGTAAACAGAATTTTACAGTGTGTGTGTGTGTGTGTGTGTGTGTGTGTGTGTGTGTGTGTGTGTGTGTGTGTCTGCTTTCACAGAGCATAATGTTTTCATGGTGCATCTGGGTAGAAGTGTGCATCAGAACCTTGTTATTTTTTTTTTAAGATTTATTTATTTATTCATACAAGAGCTGGGGTGTAGGCCAGAGGTGCAGGGGGTTGAGAGGATTCACCAGAGTCAGAGTGGGGAGCAGAACAGGCAGATCGACTGAAGTACACTGCTGAGGGGAGTAAGGGGCGAGACACTGCTGCGCCACGTGGATCAGCTCCCTGGCCTGCGCGGATCGAACATACAGCAGTAGCTGGCGATAGCTTGAAAGTGCTGAACTTTACCCACTTTGCCACCAGGGAGGCCGTCCTTGTTTTTTTTTTTTTTTCCTTTACGCCTGAAGAACATCGCACTGGACGGACCGACCACATTCTGTTTATCTGTTGATTAGCTGGCGGACATTGGGCTCTTTCCACCTGTTGGCTATTGTGCTGCCGTGAACATTCCTGTGCGAGTTTTTGTTTGAACACCTGTTTTCAATCCTTTGGGTTCTATACGGAGGGGTAGAATTACTGGGTCATATGGTAATTCAACATTTCACTTCTTGAGGAACTGCAAAACTGATTTCCACAGCGGAGGCACCAGTGATGAGCGGGGATTCCAGTTACCGCAGGTGCTCCCCAACACGCATTTTTTCTGTTTTTCATAAAATTGTGTTTATAATGCCGGAGGGGTGGAGATGAAGCCTTAGTTCACAGTTTTGATTTTCATTTCCCTAATGAGCTCCCCGGTGGAGCGCCTTTTCTTGGGCTTGGTGGCCGTGATGCTGCTTTGGAATCAGAATTTATTCAGGGGGGTGTTGTTTTCTTAGTGCAGGCTAGTGGTATGTTGTAGCTGCTGGAGGTGGCAGCCCAGGGGACTCGTGCCAAGTCTTCCGGCATTCTAGATCTTTCTATGCTGCCTTTCTTGTGGGTGAAATGCTGATGATTATGGTAATTTCCCCATTGGCATTGTGAGAATTGGGGGTGGGGGGGCGTGTCCGCCTAGCAGCCAGGCACAGAGTGAGCACTTGGGGACCCTTGTTACTGGGTCATAACATCCGAGGTCTGTGGTCAGATCCCTGCTTTCTCGGGGGTCAAGCACACCGCCTTGGCTTCATAGGGCTGAGTGTCGACCACACAGGGACACATGTGACTGCCCATGTGCCGTCTGTGAAAACTTGCCGCGACTGGATGATTTTCAAAAGGGGTCTGAGAAAGTCCCTGCAGAAAAACCTCTGTTTTCCTCTTCGAGGTTCAAGTGGGCCGACCCTCTGGATGGGGCCAAACTGCCAGCACTGGAAGAAGCCAGTGAGAGAGAGTGTCCTGCATGGAAGGGCTTGAGAAGTCGATTCACCCACTCTTACTCTGTGACCCCCTCCACCCGACCCTGACCTCAGCCTCCTTTTCCCCACAGCCACCCCGAATTTTTGTCCCCCATAGGGACACAGCTTGGGGTCCACTGAACACATGCTCACTGAATTGCACAGTTGATCCCAGATAAACTCTGCGTTGCCTCTTGGTTGGACTCTTCATTTTTAGGTGAATGTGTGAGGTGAGCTGACTCTGGTTGCTGGGGGTGCCAGGGCCTTGGGGCCTTTGTACTTCTTTTTTAAAAAATTTTTTTATATGTATATATTTTTATTGTTATTTATATCTTTTACATTTTGTATTCCCCTTGGGTAACCCACCACCAGTTCACCCATGATCCATCTCCATGGTCCCTTGTGGTCTTTTCTACTCCATTTTGTGCCCTTACCCTCCCCTCCCCCCTACACCCTCCCCCCCACTGACTGTATCTCTCCTATTTGGTTTCCCTATAGTCCCGTTGTAAGTGAAACCATTCAGTATTTTTCTCTTTCTTTCTGGCTTATTTCACTGAGTATGATCCCCTCAAATTCCATCCATGTCACTGCAAATTGCAGGTGTTTATCTTCTTTGAATGCTGAATAGTATTCCATTGTGTATATGTACATTGTGTATATGTACATCTTCTTGATCCAATCATCTATTTTTGGACGTCTGGGTTGCTTCCATACCTTTGCTATTGTGAACAGTGCCGCAATGAACATACAGGTGCATGTATCCTTTTGAATTAGTGTTTTTGTACCCTTTGGGTAGATTCCCAAAAGTGGTATTGCTGGGTCGTATGGAAGTTCCACTTCTAGCAGTTTGAGGAACCACCATACAGCTTTCCATAGTGGAGGGACCAGTTCGCATTCCCACCAGCAGTGTAGAAGAGTTCCTTTTTCTCCACAACCTTTCCAGCATTTGTTGTTGCCTGTAGTTTTAATGTGTGCCATCCTCACAGGTGTGAGGTGGTATCTCAGTGTGGTTTTGATTTGCATTTCCTTGATTATAAGTGATGTTGAACATTTTTTCATGTACCTGTTGGCCATTTGCCTTTCTTCTTTGGAGAAGTGCCTTTTTAGCTCTTCTGCCCATTTTTTGACTGGATTATTGGCTTTGTTTTTGTTGAGTTGTGTGAGTTCCTTGTAAATTTTTGTTTTCAGTCCTTTATCGGTTGTATTGTGTGTGAAGATCTTTTCTCAGTTGGGAGGGTGTCTGTTAGTTTTGGTTAATGTCTCTTTTGCTGTACAGAAGCTTTTTATTTTGATGTAATCCCATCTGTTTACCCGTCCTTCACTTCCTTTGCTTTGGGGGATGTGTCTTTAAAGGTTTTGCTGAGATGTATGTCGTGTAGAGTTTTGCCTATATTTTCTTCTATAAATTTTATGGTTTCAGGTCTTACGTCCAGGTCTTTTATCCATTTTGAGTTGGCTTTTATGCAGAGTGTGAGGTAGTAGTCTGGCTTCATTTTTTTGCATGTGGCTGTCCAGTTTTCCCAGCACCATTTATTGAATAGACTGTCCTTGTTCCACTGCATTTTCTTTGCTCCTTTGTCAAAGATTAGTTATTCATAGATATGCTGCTTTAATTCTGGGTATTCTATTCGGTTCCATTGGTCTTTGTGTCTGTTTTTGTTCCAGTACCATGCTGTTTTAATTATTACGGCTTTGTAGTATAGTTTGAAATCAGGGAGTGAAATTCCTCCGTTTTCTTTCTTTTTAGTTAGGAGGGCTTTAGCTATGCGAGTTTTTTTGTGGTTCCATATGAATTTCATCAGTATTCGATCTATTTCTTTGAAGAATGTCATTGAGATTTTTATTGGAATAGCATTGAATCTGTAAATTGCTTTTGGTAGGATTGCCATTTTGATAATGTTAATCCTTCCAATCCATGGGCAAGGGATGCCTTTTCATTTTCTTGTGTCTTTTTCTATTTCTTTCAACAGTGTTTTATAGTTTTCTTTGTATAAGTCCTTTATGTAGCCTTTGTACTTCTTGCTGGTGTTTTCCTGCTTCAGGCCCAACCTCCCCTATCCCCCTGGGGTAAGTGTGAACTTGTGAGCAGCCCAGTGTCTGGGAAGAGTCCAGACCCTTTTGTGGTGTGGTTGGCTGCAGAGCTGACCCCAGGAGCTAGCTCCTATGGGCTTAGTGTCAAGGTTGCTGCTCCTATGGGCATAGTGTCAAGGTGTTACTTTTATTGTGTTGCTTTTTTCAATATTGTTCACATCCCCAGGTCTACAGGCCTGTGTTAAGAAGCAGAGAGCGTAGTTTCCAAATTGGGAAGCTGTTTTTACTGTGGATAGAATTTTTTTTTAAAGGTTTATTTATCTATGCATTCAAGAGCGGGAGTGTAGGCCAGAGGTGTTGGGGGTGAGAGGATTCACCAGAGACAGAGTGGGGAGCAGAACAGGAGGATCCACTGAAATACACTGCTAAGGGGAGCTGCAGGCGAGACAGGAGGGGTCTGCTGCACCATGTGGGTCAGCTCCCTGGCAGGAGATCTAACACGTGCTGCAGTGGCTGCTGATAGCTTGATAGATCTGAGACTTAACCCCTTGAGCCACTAGAGGGTCCCCCATAGATAGGATTCTTGTTTGCTGTGTAACAATGAAGATTTTTGAGCTTAGCTATTTAAGAACGATGAATTTAGCAATGCTCCTTGAAATTCTTGGGTGCATGAAATTCAAGGTACCCCTTTCCAGAGAGTGTGGTGTTGTGGAGAGAGCAGGGAGTTTGGGGGGCCCATAAACCCAGGTTCAAATCCTGGCTATTCTTTTTTCTCGCTGTGGACCTTGAGCAGGCTGCTTCATCTTTAGGCGTCCTGGTTCCTTCACCAGTAAAGCGAGAGGGTAATGGAGCCCATTGTCCCACCCCTGGGGTGTGGTTATTGCCAGTGTGATCTCTAAGTCTGTAAATTAGCCACTGCCACTTTTTTTTGGGGGGGTGGTAAAATATATAGAAGTAAAAATTATCTTGTTAATAGTTTTTAAGTGCGGGGGCCCATAGCATTCGTTGCAGTGTCTTTTTTTTTTCTTTTTAAAGATTTATTTATTATGCATACAAGAACTGGGGTGTAGGCCAGAGGTGTGGGGTGGTGAGAGTACTCACCAGAGATAGAGTGGGGAGCAGAACAGGCAGATTTACTGAAGTACACTGCTGAGGGGAGCAGCAGGTGAGGCTGGAGAGGTCCGCTGCGCCGTGTGGGAATCTCTTTGGTCTGGGATCGAACTCCTCGAACTGCTACTGCAGTGGCTGCAGATAGCTTCATAGGCTGAGACGTAACCCTTGCACCACCAGGGAGGCCCACATTGCAGTGTCTTCTTTTGTTTGTGTTGTTTTTTACATCTCCTGTTCTCTTCTCTGTGGAGTTCAGGCTCCCTCATCATCATTCCTGCACAGGACCCCTGATGTGGGGCTCCTCACCTCCTGCCCCACTCTTTGCCTGGGCTCATGGGCTCGTGAGCTGCAAGATTCTCACCCCAGGGGGAAATGCAGGTGGCCTCTGAGACTTAGCTGTTAATAGGCCTTTCTCAGGGTGGTTAAGTGATTCTGCTGAAGGTATTCTCTGGTCTCCATTTTTGGAGGTGGGGAGAGGAGTCGCTTGTCCACACAGGTGTTACCATGTTTGTCAACACTTCTTTGCATTTGGAATAAGGAAGAAAGTGTCTGATTCTTTTCTGCTATTTTCTAGAAACTCTAGTTAAGGGTTTTGGGAGTGGAAATTGAAACTGTTTAGCTATCATGTTTTAAGATGATTTTACTACTGCATTAATCTCTCCCTTGAAAAAGGACTAAAATAAATGTACAGCTTTGGAAATATTCTGATATTTCTATTTCCTCTCTCCCTTCTACATAATTGTTATACTATCCAAAATTTTCTTTATTTCCTATCTTTTTGGAATTTTGAACTTCAGAGATAGACACTTGAATACATGCAGAGTTAGTAGTTGTCTATAATCTTTCCAGAGAACAGTATAGAAATTAGCATCTTTGTATTGAAAACCTAATCAGGTGACTTAGGAGATGTTCTTAAACATCCCCAAATATGTGTTTGCAAATAATTATTATTCTTTCTATAATTTTATCTTTGAACATTAGCAATATCTTTAATTAGCAGAGGCTTAAAAAACCCAGCCTTCCTAGTGAAATCATAGATGTAAGTAGTGATCATTCTGTCTGCTTAATCGTTAGGTTGAAAGTTGATGAGGACCCTCATAATGATAGAGCAGGCTGTCACCATCCAAAGTCCCTGATCAATTTGTATCACACAGAGGCCAGCTAGGCCTTAGGCACCTCCTGACGTGGTACCGCTGCAAGCACAGAGGACCATCTTGAAAATGTTCTTGTTAATGATACTGATCTTGAATTAAAGAAGCCTCTCCATCTTACAACCAGTTTCTAGAAACTTTGGAGGCTAAGTGCACATGTGAAATGACACCATGAGAATATAGTCAGCTGAATATAGAATATGAGCTGTCTGCAGGGACAAATGACGTTTCTCTTTAACCAGTACAATAGGGGCGCTTAAAAAAAATAAAAGAGGAGGGGAAACTGTGATTGAGTAAAAGAGACTTAGGAGACACATCAACCAAAGCAATGTATGTACCTAGTTTGGACCCATATTTGAAAAAAGCAATTGTACAAAAATATTTTGAGGCCAGCAAGGAAAACTAAGTGTGGACTGGAGACTTAGATGATATTAGGAACTAATTTTAATTTTGTTGGTTGTGATTATAATTGTGGCCATAATTTTTAAAAAGTCCTTATCAGAAACACCGAAGGGTTTGTTAGTGAGGTGGAGAATGGGGTCTGGGAATTTGTTTTGTGTTCATTAAAACGAAAAGGTCGTGGCGAGATTAAGTGAGCTTGGTAGAAAGTTGATGTCGAATGGGCCTGGGTCCTCTCTGTGTGTCTGCAGATTTCATAACAAAAAGCTAAAAATGCTGAAATCAGTTTATTGCTGGCATGTGAACATTCAGCAGAAACACAAAATTCTCCATACTGGTAGAACCTCATTTTTGGAAAATCCCCTTTGACTTATCTACATATTTGGTTTGATTAGTTTCTTGGCAAATTAGTATTTACATTAACTTCAAACATTTCTCATCCCGGAGTCCCAAGGAGCCCCCAAATAAATCAAGAGAAGTCATAATTATAGATACTTACAGAGATAACGCTTTGGATAATTGCTAATCAGTAGGCTCTTCATAGCAATAAGCAGGCAGAAAAGGGGGTTTGGGAAAGATTGTCAGCGAATGGAAATAAATTAAGTAAGGATGAGGATAACGTCTGCGCTAACTGCACTGAGCTGCAGAAGTCTGTGTAAGCAGCACTGTCTGAAATGATTGCTGATGGGGCCCCTCTGACTGCAAGAATATGGGGTTCCCCTGCCTCCCTTAAACCAATGTAACTTTGTATGGTGTGGAAATCACACTCTTTTCTCTCTTTTCCTTGATGGCGTCTTTTGACTTCAGTTACCATCTTTCTGCAGATATCCGCCAAATCCTGAGCAAATTTTTAAAAAAAGATTTATTTATTTATGCATCCAAGTTGGGGTGTAGGCCAGAGGTGTGGTGGTGGGGGTGGGGGCGAGAGGATTCACCAGAGACAGAGCAGGACAGGCGGATCTACTGAAGTACACTGCTGAGGGGAGCAGCGGGCGAGGCAGGAGAGGTCAGTCTGCTGTGCCATGTGGGAAGTTCCCTGGCCGGGGATCGAATTCGTGCTACAGTGGCTGCAGATAGCTTCACAGTGCTGAGACTTGACCTGTTGTGCCACCAGGGAGGCCCCGCTGAGCACATTTTGACCCACCTGGAATTGGCTTCCTGCCTGGCTCACCTGGCTTTGTGCGGGGGTTGGGGGAGTTCTCTGCGGCCTGAGCTTCATTCCCACCAGCTGCATCTCTCACGCGTCCAGACTGTGCACACACCCCCTCCCCGCTGCCTGGAGTAGGCTCCAGCCCCGCTGGCTGCGCAGCTTTGGTGTCTCAGCTCAGACATCACGTCCTCACAGGCTCCTTTCCTTTTGTCTGTCCACTGGGTCACAGCCCCTTGGCCCATCTCTCAGCCATCTTCTCAGTTACGTCCCATCTCCTCTTCACTGCAAGGTCTGCGGGTGAGGGTGATACTTTCTAGCCTGCACTTAGCTTCCATGATGGGAAGGTAGTTCTTGCATTTGTGAGTGAATGGTGGGAGGGGTGAATGAACAGGAAGGGTTGGGCAGATGGGGGAGCCTCACTGATGAAGGATGCTTGTGAGTTTTTCTTTCAAGCAGCCCAGTCTACTTGGGGTGGGGGTGGGGTGCAGAGGAGCAAGCCGAGCGAAAGTTACGAAAGTTACGGTTTATGAGAAGAGCGCACGGGGGGCCCTGGGGCAGGTGGCAGAGGGGAGCCTGGGATGTGATAGGAGTTAGGAAAGGATGGGTATTCCCAGGGGAGGGAGCAACCTTTGCAGCAGCATGGGGTTGAGAGAGCCCTCTGGAGCTGAAGATTGGGGGTTTCTGAGGCTCTTCAGAACCACTGGAGGGTGAGGACTGGGGTGACATGGCACGGTCGTTTCTTTTCTTTCTTTCGATGGGCCTCAGGAGTGTGGAAATGGAGGGATCAGATCTGCAGGATAAAAACACCAGGTGGGCGGAGGCTGCAGGGTTCAGACTGGGTGATGGCTGGCGGGGAGAGACCACAGCCCCGGCCGATTTCTGTGACCAGAACATGCTTGTGCTCCGGGCAGGCAGGCGCTGCCCTAGGGCTGGGGGGTGCGTGGAGGGCCCTCACACATCTCTAGTGACACTGTGCAGCAGTCGAGAATTGTCGTGGAGCTGCTCAACTGCTGAGGCCCCCACCTTTGTCCTTGGGGGCTCGGACACCCCACAGGAAGCACTGCCAAAGCAGTTCTCTTGGTCATTTGAAAAATGCTCCGGACTCTCCTGGCTTTTTGACCAAACTGAGAGAGAACAGGGAAGCAGGGTCGGTATTGGGGCCCCAGTGTCTGTCCACCCCCCCGCAGAGGCTTTGCCAGCTGAGTTCTGAGCAAGTGCCCAAACTGAGAGATGCGGATGGGGAGAAAGGGGTTTGAGAGGTAGAGAGCCACCTTGAGGATGCACTGGTAACTGGCACGAGAGGGAGCATCGGGGCCCTTTGGATACCCAAGTGGGATGGTCTGTAGTAGCCAGCGGGGTCTCAGATTCAGTATCACCTTGGTCTTCGCCTTCTTGCTGCGTCCATCCCCTTCGCTGCTGAGTTCGTCTTCTCTCCCCTTTGAGCATCACTCTTCCTTGCAGCTTCTCTTCCACTTGCCCTGGCCCACCCTCCTCACGCCCTGCCCCCTGCAGTACACCGCCTGGCTCTTCTCTGCACCTGCCACATCGGCTTTTCTGCAGCATCGTTTTGATAAAAGGGTCCCTGTGCTCAGAATACCCAGGGGCTCCCCATTGTCCACTGACACCCTCACACGCCTCGGACAGCTTTCCTAGCATCCTCTCCGGAACATGGCGCCACTGCTGTTGAAGACGCATCCACATTGTCCAGACATGGGACCTTTGTCCATGTAGCTGCTTCCCGCTGGGATGGCCCCCTCTGCAAGCCTCCTGTTCCCGTGATAGACAAGCTTAATTTTGAGCTGAATTCAGAATTGAGCCTGCAGCATAAGCTCTGGGCTGTTGTTGATGTCAGACCCACCTAGGGAGGCCGAGATGGCTCCTGGTCACTTTGTGGCTGGCCTGTGTGGAGACGGTGTTGGCAGCTCACTGGGGGGAAAGTGTCTGCTTGTGCTTAGCCGCGGGACCTGGCCCCCAGCCCTGCCTGTAATCAGAGACAGCCGATGGTGTCCTTTTCCCTGTTGTTATGGGACTGTGCTTTGAATTAAATTATTTTAGAAACAGATGGCTGACTGAGAATTTTTTTGCCTTTGTTCTTGGTGAATCGAGTATTTAGTTGAGTTTGTTTTGGTTACTTAAAGTGCTGACAGCCTGGCTTCCGAGGTTGGTAAACGAGGGGACTGCGTTTTAGTCAGGAAAGAGTGAAACAGTGAAACAGGACATCTTCCAGGAAATACTCTGTACCACGCTCTGAATTAAACCTACATTTTAATGTCCTTATCTTCTCAAATGAGAAAATCGTGCAGAAAGTGTCTCTCAACCCTGTCCTGATGTTTTAACTATGGATTTTTTATAAAACATCGTGGTTACGTTATTTCCATATTGTTTGACTGCGGTGGTTTTCTGGAGTTCCTCGTTAGTTTTCTTTGTGTTTCCGTGAAGTCACTAATTGTGATGTGTCCCCATCTCTAGAGGAGGAAATGGAAGGTGTGACTAATTAGATGGGATTTCTCCAGGGGAACTGAGCAAGTTGGAGATAGAGTAGGACCAAATCTGCTTTCTGTAGAATTTTCTAGAGCTCTTGGTAATTGTCTTCCTTTCTGAGCAGGATGGTATTACACCAGGTGGGTTTTTCCAGCAAAAACTGAAGCCTCCCATTACTGACTCAGTGGCCATTGGTCACCCGGGACTCCCTTTTCCCTTTCAAGGGAACCCTTTCCTTTTGGGGGGTCAGAGGGCTGCAGGGGTGACGAGGCATGTGGCATGTGACGTTACCTGGGCCAGTTGGACACTCCAGGCAGGAATAAAACTTTGAGGGTATGGAGGAATGGAGGGGAGCCCTTAGTGGTGGTGTGGGTGGCCGTCCTGGCTTGGGGTCAGAGGTGGGCATGCCCAGCAGCTGGACCCTGGCGGTCTTCTCTGCGGCCCAACCCCACTCGTCTCTTGATGGCTCAGCCCGGGCCACCTTGTCCATTCCCCAGCCCCCTCATCGCCAACCAGGGAGCCCTGACTGAGCGAGCCTCGCGGCACACGCCTGGGCTCAGATTTCAGTTCATACACGGAAGGCAGCCCCTGGACACCGTTTTTCAGGTAGTAATTTTCAGGAACCCCTTATCTTATTAGCAAAAGAGGGAATTGAGAGCCAGGAATGTGCAGCGAGTCACTCAAGATCAGTAGTTAATTAACTCGGGGCACAGCAGGGTGAGACCCAAGGCCTCCGGCTCCTGTTCCTAGTAATCTCTACTCCATCACAGGGCCTCTTGTTTGAAGCAGGAATGAAAGACATTGTCTTAGGCGCTTGGGCTGCCGTAACTAAACACCACAGAGGCATGACTGAAACAGCATAAATTAATTTTCTCATGGTTCTGAAGGCTGTGTGTCCAGGGTCAAGGGGCCAGCAGGTGTGGGTTCTGGTGGGGCCTTCTCCTTGTTATCGGGTGGTCTTTTCTCTGTGAGAGAGAATGGGTTGAGGCGTCTCTTCTCCTGAGGAGGCTGCTTCTGTGGGGTCAGGCGTCTCTTCTCCTAAGGAGGCTGCTTCTGTGGGGTCAAGTGTCTCTTCTCCTGAGGAGGCCGCTTCTGTGGGGTCAGGCGTCTCTTCTCCTAAGGAGGCCGCTTCTGTGGGGTCAAGTGTCTCTTCTCCTGAGGAGGCCGCTTCTGTGGGGTCAGTCCCCACCTGGTGACCTTGTTTCGCCTTCGTTGCCTTGTGGAGATCGCCTCCCTCCAAGTCCAGTCACAGCAGGTTAGAGCTTCAGCATTTAAATTTTGGGGAGAGACACAATTCAGTCCATTACGGATGTGAAGTTAGCCAGGTGTTGTGATGTTGCCTGAGACTTGATAGAAGTTGAAAAATAAAGATGTCAAAAGAGGCTTTATAGAAGATGCTTTTAGCTGGGGTTGAGATTTTAAAGTGCTGGGCGTATCCAGTCCTGAGGCCGCTGCTGGCCAGAGAGCTCCTCAGTGCTTGTTCTTGGTTCTCCACTGAATGCTGAAAGGGAAGAGCAGTTTCTCCTCCCGTGGGCTGTGGGGAAGCTGTTCTCTGGCTTCACACTAGCTCCCAGAGTGCAGGCCAGACACCTCGTTCCCTGCCTGGGGGCAGCCCCCTCCCTCCTTCTCCAAGGCTGCTCCCACATTCTCTGCTCTCCCGGTGCCCCTGCCCACCCTTCCCCTTCTCCAGGAGTCCTTCTTTTTTTTTTTTTTTTTTTTAAAGATTTATTTATTTATACATGCAGCTGGGGTACAGGCTAGAGGTGTGGAGTGGTGAGAGGCTTCACCAGAGACAGAGTGGGGAGCAGAACAGGCAGATCAGAAATACACTGCTGAGGGGAGCAGCGGGCAGGAGAGGTCTGCCGCACCATGTGGGATTCTCCATGGCCAGGCTTCGAACTCGCATCGCTGCTGCCGACAGCTCCACAGCGCAGGCTTAACAGCTGCGCCACCGGGGAGGCCCACCAGGAGTCCTTCTGACAGTCACTCCTCATCTCCCTCTCCCCCGCCTCCCCTACTCTCCTTCCCTCATTACTCTCATTACTCCCTCTCTCCCCTCCTTCCCCTTTCTCCCTCCCTGCCTTCCTCCCCCTTCTCTTTTTTTCTCTTTCCTCCTTTTCTTCTTTCTCACCCCTTTCTCCTCTCATCCTCTTTTCCCCTCCCTTCCCCCTCTGTCCCATTTCCTTCTCTCTCAACCTTCTTCCCTTTACTACCCCTCTCCATTTCATGCTTAAGTTCTCACTAGCAAATCTGTAAACTAACCTGGATTAATTTTTGTAGTCCTGTCATTACGCAGGGCATTTATGTGACTTCTGTAATATGTGTGTGTATTCTCTCTCTCTCTCTCTCCCCCTCTCTGCCTCTGACTTTCATTGTCTTAAGTTCTCACCAGCAAACTTGTCCCACCTCCCAGCCCCTCCTTTTTCAGCCACCTGCCTCACCACTTACCTCTTGCATCCCCAGCTCTTCCTCGCTTCCCGATTTCCCCATCAGCGTTGCTCTAGTCTAGCGCTATTTAAAGAAAGGTCCCTCTGCACTTGCATTAGAACTTCCCATGGTGTTGGTTAAAAACTTAGATTCTAAAACAACAGTAACAACAACAATATACACACACCCCACACCCACTACACACACACTGCACACACACCACATATATATACACCACATACACACACCAGTTCCTGAGCCCAACCTACTGAATGAGAACCTGTCATTTTAGCTTTTATTTTGAAAGAATTTAAACATCAAGTCTCTTTTCTCAGCTTTCCTAGTATTAACACCTTATATAATCATTAGTTATCAAAACTAAATGACTAATACAGATGGTGCAGGGTTTCATGTTTTCCCACTTCTTCTGTTCTGGACTCATCCAGAATCCCACATGGAGTCTGATGTCACATCTCCTCCTCTTCCTTCTCTAGTCTGTGATGGTTCTTCTGTCCTACCTTGTTTTTATGACCTGGAGTTCTCTGAAGAGTCAGGGCTTATATAGAATGTTCCTGGGTTTGTCAGATCTTTTCTCTTGACTAGATTGACATTTTGCATTTTTAGAAACCTGTACGTTATTTTTTTTCTATTGCGGTAATGTTGGTTTATACTATTGTATAGGTCTCAGATGTGCAGCCTTATAACTCCATATCTGTATCTCCTACTACATTATGCTCGCCCCCAGAAGTCTGGGCTCTCCCATCACAACACAGTTGTCCACTGAACCTAATTTACTTCCCCTTCTTCACCCTCCCCTTCTGGTAACTTATGTTCTTATAGCCTAAGAGTTTGTTTTTGTTTTGTTTTGCTCCTTCCTTTGCTTTGTTTCTCTACCACACCTGGTGTTTATCTTTCTCTGCCTGACTTATTTCACTTAGCATGATGCCCTCTAGGCCCATCTGTGTTGTTACAACTGGCAGGATTTCATCTTTAAAAAAAAAATAATAATAACTGAGTGGTATTCCATTGTGTGTCTATATCACCTCATCTTTTTTTTTTTTTAAAGATTTATTTATTTATGCATATAAGAACTGGGGTGTAGGGCAGAGGTGTGGGGTGGTGAGAGGATTCACCAGAGACAGAGTGGGGAGCAGAACAGATGGATTGACTGAAATACACTGCTGAGGGGAGCAGTGGGCTAGACAGAAGAGGTCTGCTGCGCCATGTGGGAAGCTCCCTGGCGGGTGGTTGAACTCGTGCTGCAGTGGCTGCTGACAGCTTCATAGTGCTGAGACTTAACCCGTTGTACCACCAGGGAAGCCCCTTTCACATCTTCTTTATCTGTTCATCTGTCTGAGCTTGTCGTAAAATCTTGACTATTACGAATAATGTCGCAGTGAATGTAGGGAGACATTTATCTCTTTGAATTAGAGTTCTTGTATTCTTTGAATATATTCCCAAAAATTGTATAGCTGGATCACAGTATTCCTACTTTCAATTTCTTGAGGACCTGCCATACTATTTTTTCTATAATAGCTGCACCGATTTATTTTCCCACCAACAAAGTTCCCCTTTCTTTGTATTCCTGCCAGAACTTGTTGTTTCTTATCTTTTTAATAATAGCCATTCTCATTGGTGTGAGGTGATATCTTGTTTTGATTTGCATTTCCCTAATAATAAGAGGTGCTGAACATCTTTTCATGTCTGTTGGACTTCTGGATGTCTTATTTGGGGAAGTATCTCTTCAGGTCATCTGCCCATTTCTTTAATCAGGTTGTTGGGTTTTTATGTTGTTGAGTTTTATGAATTCTTTATATATTTTGGACCCCTTGCCCATATATTCTCTCCCATCCAGTAGGTTGTCTTTTTGTTAAAGACCGAGGCATTTTAGTTTTATGTAGACCATTTTACTTTTGCTTTTACTTTTCTAGTCATTGGAGACATACTCACAAAGACATCATTACCACTGATGTTGAAGAAATTAGCACCTAAATTTTCTTTTTTTTTTTTAAAGGTTTAGGACTTATATTCAAGTTTTTAGTATATTTTTTTAAAGTTATTTTTTGTGTATGTGAGATAGTGGTCTAGTCTTATTCTTTTGCATGTGGTGTTAGTTTTCCCAATGCCATTTATTGAAGAGGCTCTACTTACTCGATTTAATACTTTCAGCTCCTTTGTCACAAATTTGTTGTCTGTATATCTATGGATTTATTTCTGGGCTCTCAATTCTGTTTCATTGATTCACGTGTCATCTTTATTCTACCATGATGTTTTGTTTACTCTTGCTTTGTAGCATAGTTTGAAGTTGGAGAGTGATAACTTCTATTTTTGTTATTTTTTCTCAAATTGAGATAATTAATTTTATGATTTTTTTTGTTCTATTTTTGTAAGAATTGAGGGGGATTGCATAGGATTTATATATTGCTTTAGGTAAGATGGCCATTTTAGCAATGTTAATTCTTCTAATCCATGAAGATGGCATGCCTTTCCTTTTTTTTTTTAAGTAATTTTTTAAATTTCTTTCAGTCACATCAGAGTTTTCAGTGCAGATTTTTTAACTCCTTGGTTAGATTTATTCCCAGTTATTTATTTATTGGTGCATTTAAAATGGATTCGTTTTCTTAATTTTCTTTCTGAATGTTCATTGTTAGTATACAGACATGCAAGGGAATTGTGTATATTGATTTTGTAGCCTGAAACTTTACAGCATTCATTATTTCTAATAGTTTTTTTTTTTTTCCAAATGTGGAGTCTTTTGGGTTTCCCGTGTACAAAATCATATTTTCTGCAAATAGTGACAGGTGTACTTCTTCCTTTCCTTATTTGAATGCTTTTTATTTCCTTTTATTCTCTAATTGGACTTTCAATACTATGTTGAATAGTAGTGAGAATCTGCATCTTTAACTGGCTCCTAGGTGATTCTTATTTATTATCTAAGAGCCAAACAACCTTCCCCGGATCCCTTCAGTTGCTATCCAATCCCTTCTGGGTTCTACCCAGTAAGTCTCTCATAAAAGTTGTCGGCACGTAAGCCCATTTCCTCTTCTGTTGCTCCGCAGCTCCTGGCAACCTGGTCTCTGCCACCATAAGGCCAAAGCAACCTGCTGTCACATCTCAGCGTCTCGGGTCAGTCCCTGCATACGGTCCTGGTTCTGCTTCAGTTTCCCGGTCCTCACCTTCCTGGTGCTCCCCTACCTCTTGGGCTTCTCCTTCTTTCTTTTGCAGGTTTATCTCCAGGCTCATATTGCCATTTGCAAACTTGATATATCCACATGGATTTCCCTAAAACCAATCTCAGGCCAGTGCTTCTCGGACTTTAACAGGCATGTGAATCACTTGTAGATCTTGTTAAGAGCAGTTTCTCACTCACTAGAGTCTCCTGGGCCTAAGAGGCTGCATTTCTGAAACACTCCCGGCCATGCTGATGGTCTGCAGGCTGCATTCCAAGTAGCCACCTTCTCAGAAGGCCACTCTCATCTGACTCTCCATCCTCTCAAGCCTCAAGCTGTCACCACATCACTGGCCTCTCCACCTCCCCTGACCCGCTGACCTATTCTGTACTAACAGTGGGAGGGATTTTCCAAACCATTATTTCAATCATGTCATTCTCGTGTGTTTTAATTGTGTTCGATGGCTCCCCGTTGACTGATAACATGGTTTAGCATCCTCAGCCTATGGCTTGGAAGCCTTGAATGCTCCATTTTTCCCCTTAAGACAGTTTAAGGTTTTATACACACTGCAGTGTGCACAGAACCATCTGTGGGTTTTCGTCATGTGCAGCCTGGCCTTGGGAGGGGGCTGCAGTGCCAGCTGGCCTGCTCTTGCCGCAGGACATGGTGGTTCTTGGAGGAGATGTGGCACCATCTCTGCATGGTCGGATGTGCAGCACGTGGGCAGTGCCCCAAGCTCTGTGATGTTGTGGACCAGGAGCTTCTGGGAGCCACCAGTGGCTTGTGCTTTGTGGCCCTCTTGCTCCTGTGGCCAGTACTGGGCACTCTTGAACCTTCCAGCATCCTGTCACCAATGTCTTTGGGCTTCCCTCAGTCATGCTTAATTCTGACACACGGTCTGATTGGTTCAGGATGCGCTTCTTGGTTCTCTCTTTGCTGATCTTGGTCTGATGCCTGGTTGGAGATGGCTGCCTCTTCAGCAGCCGAGGAAGAGCACCTGCGTGTTATGAGACCCCCCAACCTGTCTTGGAGCCCCTCACCTTCTCCCTTCCTTTCAGACCCTCTGGCTTTCCTCTTCTTAAGTGGGCTGCATTCCCAGTGCTGCCTCCAGCCCCCACCCTGCTGAGCCACGCGCTGATCCCCTTGTCCTCTGCCCAGACAGTGCCCTGTGGTGAGCTGACCTGCAAACTCTTGCTCTCTGCCCAAGATGAAATGGAGTTCTTAGGCTGGAGGGTGAACGGCCCCTTCCTGGAGCATGCTGCGTGTGCGGCTGACTTATTTCTGCAGCCCCGTCTACATCTGAAGGGTAATGCGTTGGGTTTCATGCTGACTCAAACACCTCATCTCGTTGCAGACCAGTAACAAGTGCACCCACACTGGGTGGCATTGTCTAGGTCGCTCTTGGTCATGTTTGCTCCATGCACATGCCCATGTTTGCTGTCCACACACACACAAACACCTGTATGTGGGTGCTTGTGCATACATATGCCTTATGTGCATTTAGCTTTAAATGAGAAAGGCAAAACTTCAAAACTTTTAGAAGACAATACAGAAGAATATCACTTTGCCTTTGAATGCAGGGGAGGAGTTCTTAAATCTTCCATCTTAAGCACATGCACACGCATGCATACACAAACACACTTTAATCTCAATAACAGAAAAGATTGGTATATTTGACTATATTAAATCTCGGGACTTCTGTTCATGAAAAAAACCACAAATAGAGAATCAGACAAGCCACAAACTGGGAGAAGTTACACCTGACATAGGATTAATATTCAACTTATTAAGAATGCTTTTAGGCCTCCCTGGTGGCGCAGCGGTTGAGCGCTGCGCTGTGGAGCTGTCGGCAGCGAGTTCGACGCCCAGCCAGGGAGAATCCCACATGGTGGGGCAGACCTCTTCTGCCTCGCCCGCTGCTCCCCTCAGCAGTGTATTTCTGATCTGCCTGTTCTGCTCCCCACTCTGTCTCTGGTGAACCCTCTCGCCGCCCCACGCCTCTGGCTTGTACCCCAGCTTGTATGTATAAATAAATAAATCTTAAAAAAAAAAAAAAGAATGCTTTTAACCCAAAAAGGCAACCCAGAGCAAAATGGGCAGAAGAGCTGAGAGGAGACTAGAAGATGCTGCCCACCAAGAAAAGGAGTTTAGCTCATTATAATCAGGGAAACAAGTGTAAACCATAATGTTTTACACCAGACAGATTAGTAAAGGTGTGAAGTCTAGGGGTAGTAAGATTTATAGCAATTAAAGGTGGGACCGTACATTTCCTCAACTAGTTTGAAAGATTATTGGGCATTATTTAGTAAATGTACTCTCTGACATGGCAATTCTATTCTCCTGCACCCATGCAAACATTCATAACACATTAACACCTGTCACACATGCACATACATGTGCCGTGTATTTGTATGCACACTTGCAACCTATACATCACACATAGACACATACACACAGACCTTACATATATGTGTGTATATGTATTTATATATGCCTATGTACCAGGAGCTAGGTCAGAAAGTTCATATCAGAAATGTTTTTATTATTTTCTGAAGATTTGTTTTTATTTATTTATGCATATAAGAACTGGGGTACAGGCCAGAGGTGTGAGGGTGGGAGTGTGTGTGAGAGGATTCACTAGAGACAGAGTGGAGAGCAGAACAGGCGGATCTACTGAAATACACTGCTGAGGGGAGCAGCGAGAGGTCTGCTGTGCCCTGTGGGAAGCTCCCTGGCTGGGGATCGAACTCCTGCTGTAGTGGCTGGCAAGAGCTTGATAGCGCTGAGACTTTAACCCTTGCGCCACCAGGGAGACCCCAGAAATGTTTTTAATAATGACAGTTGATAGTAGTCAGTGGGCACTGCAGTCCTCAGGGCACCCCCGAGAACCACCAGATTAAAAGTGGCTAAAGATTTGCCAGGTTGGATAGTGGTTTAATAATCTGACTGCTTTTGTTCTTATACACTTAGAAATTCCAGGGGGCTCTTGTTTCATAGTAGACAATATCCCCAAAGAGTTTAGATGACTCATCTTGCTTTGAAAATGCCACAATTTAGCAAAAGCAAAAATAAAGCTTCTTTTTGGATTAAAGTTCTTTGGAGATGTTTGCGCTGCTGTCCCCTGGGCTTCCCAGTCCTGGGAGGCTGTTTGCCCCCCGCCGGTCTGCAGGCTGTGAGCTGTCCCCAGCGGACCTCAGGCCCCACAGCGGGGAAGCAGGCCTTTGCCAGGGTTCAGTTACATCACATTCAACATGTGCTTTCAACTCAATTACAGTGTAACATAACTTAGCATGTTTTTTAAATTTTTCACTAGACTGATTTGACTAAACTTGGTGGCTGTGGAGCGCATTCACCCCCCTGGGAAGCTGGAGTCTGCTTTTCCAGGCTGGCTCTTCCTGGTGCTATCTTGAGCAAGACAGCTTGCATTCCTTGAGCCTCATTTATAAAGTGAGGGACTTGGCCAAGGTCTTCAAGGAGCCATGCAGCTTGAAAAGTACATCAGTCCGTGATCAATGACTGTATTTAGGGAAGATTTCCAGATAGAAAAATATGACTTGAAAAAATATGCAAAACCTGGCAAATGATCTTGTGTATTAAGATCAACAAATTCCCAGAGACAGCTAAGCCTCTCACTCTTGAATTTTTAAGTTTTCCTGTATTTTCAAAAGACTTTTTTTTTTTGGTATTTTTAAAATTTGAGAGAACAGTGGTTTACAACACCGTATATGATTCAGAGCCACAGGTTCACATCTCTTCAGATGTATGTTACTGTCCACTACCAAGACACCTCTGGTTGATAGTCCATCGAGCCCTCTCCCCACTTTCTTTCCATCCCCTGCCCTCTCCCTCTGGTAGTCTCAATTTTATAGTCAGAATTTTAGGGTTTGTTTTCATTTAGTTTCGTCTGTTCCTTTGTTTTGTTTCTTTATAGTCCAACAAAAGAATAAAATCAGCTAGTATTTACCTTTATCCTTCTGACTTACTTCACTTAGCCTCATCCCCTCCAGTTTCATCCATGTTGTCACAAGTGGCAAAAGCTCATCTTTTTTACAGCCGCATAGTATTCCATCGCGCTTGTTTGTGTATGTGTGTACATGTACATGTATGTCACATCTCTTTAATTCACTCATCTGAAAAGACTTAATTTTTAAAAAAGGATGTTCTAGATTTACGGCAAAATTGAGTGGAAGATATACTTAACTACCCCCTGCCTCCACACAGGCACAGCCTCCCTCATTATCAGCAGCCCCCACAGTATCATATTTCCTGTAATCATGAACCTATACCAGTGGTCACGCAGAAGCTTAATGTACCTTAGGGTTCACTGGGGGGGTGGGGGTGTGTGTGCATTCTTCAGGTTTGGCTAGGGGTGAGTTTTTAACCACTGTGAATCAGTGTGGCAGAGGGCAGTTATGCTGTGTCAAATACAGCATGGCAAGAACCCAGCCCCAGGAGCTGGTACAAGGCAGGTACCTAGAAGCAGACATTGTGTTAGCTACACGGGAGGAAGTGCCTGAACACTGGCTGTTCAGACCTGTACCACCTGGCTCCCGGGTGGGCGCTCAGCTCCTCCTCCCAGCTCTGCAGGCCACACCTGAGTTTCACCAGGCGCGCACACAGTTTGAGGAGCTCTGGTGTCCTCACAGCCCCCTGCTTTTCTTGTCATCATGGAGAGAGCCTTTACTCCTTTGCGAACAAATGCTTTAGAGCTTGGAAATTGATCTCCAGGGCTTGAAATTAGAGTCCCTGCAGCCTTTTGTCCTGGGGAGAGACTCACTTGGGTTTTCTAACCTCTTCCTGAATTAACTTCAGAAGTAATTCCCTGGGCATTGTTACTGCTGTCTCTTCAGAGCTGGATTTTCTCTCCTGGGGCTTGGTAAAAAGAAAAAAAAGAAAAACAATGCGAAAACAAACATTTCAACTTGGCACGCCTCACGTTTCTTAACAGGAAGTTTCTGTTCCTCAGTTTTACTGGTCAGAAGAAGCTTTCGTCCTTTGGACCACTTTGTCTTCCTTGTTCCCTGTCCTTGGAAGGCAGAGTCGATTGAATTCTAATTTGTATCCGATACCTTGATAATGACAGAAGCGCATAAAATATCCACTAAGCAACGAAACGTTGCTTTTCTTTGCTCTTTTATGTCTTGCAGTCTTCTGGAGCACTTATAGATGAATTTCTGATTCGTGTTGCAGGTGTTCTTCACTCCCTGTTCAGATCTTATATTTAAAAATAAATCACAGCAGTGTTTTAAAACAGACACCTAAGATGACTTACCCTTAGAAAAACTGTCAAATCTGTATGCTACATAATTGGACAGAATATTGATTTCATTACTTCTTAAATTTCTCTCTCTGGAACCTTTGCTGCAGAACCAAACAGCTGCTACTTTATTGTAGCTGAAGTGAGTATCCTGCTGACTTTTACTAAAGCTTGGAATGGACAGGTCAGTAATAAAAGAACATAGGCAAAAAATCCTACAGAGCTTCCATACGACCCAGCAATCCCACTTTTGGGAATTTACCCAAAGGATACAAAAACACTAATCCGAAAGGATACATGCACCCGTATGTTCATTGCGGCACTGTTCACAATAGCAAAGGTATGGAAGCAACCCAGATGTCCAAAAATAGATGATTGGATCCAGAAGATGTGGTACATATACACAATGGAATACTAT
>PVIJ01004130.1:43876-81343 GCA_004024925.1 Scalopus aquaticus | reverse complement strand
CGAATGGTTTCACTTATAACAGGACTATAGGGAGGCCGGGTGGGAGAGAGACAATCAGTGGGGGGTGGGGGGGGAAGGGAGGCGGAGGGAGGGAAGGAAAAGAGCACAAAATGGAATAGAAAAGAACACAAGGGACCATGGAGATGGATCACGGGTGAATTGGTGGTGGGCTACCCAAGGGGAATACAAAATGTAAAAGACATAAATAACAATAAAAATATATATTTATAAAAAAAAATCCTACAGCTGGATTGTACAGGAGCAACAAATGCCTAGTATGGCTATGATGCAACTTACAATCACTAAGGAATGGTTTCCTTCTCTTACTGTTCATTCTTAAAAGTTATACTACAGAGAGGAGTATGACTCTTTAAAGAGAGGGCCTTTGTGTGGTGTTAGTGTCTTTTAAATGCTAAGGGAAACCACTAAAATATTTATTTCTATAAATATGTAATTAAATGTTATTTACAAGTGTTAATATGTACACAGAGATAAAGCTGTTCACAGAATTTTGCCTTACTTTTGATTTCCTTACCACTGTGTTCCCCCTACCCAGCATCTGTGCAATTGTGATGTGATTTTAATTCTGTATCTTGTCCTTTGTCACCTCCAACATATGAAGTATTATTGTTCACTAATAGCAATGATATATTGGTTTAGATTTAGCCATAGTGTAATCATTTATTCTCAATTCCTTATCTTTTGAGAGGCTTCTCTGTTGAAGATCTTCTGATTGTATAACTTTTTATCTGAAAAATGTCTTTATGTTTCCTTTTGACTCTCTGATGGTTGTTGGTTATTCACAGCTCAATTGTCAGATATTTTCTCTCAGTATTTTGAAGATGTTATTTTGTGATCACCTGGTTTCTAGTTCTGTGAAGTAGTTGCCTGCTGGTTTAGTTGCTGTTCTTATTCTCTGTGTTTATACTTTCTCTTTGGTGTTTTGTGATATCGAGTGCAGGTATGGGCTTTTTTAAAAGAGTTTATTTTTGTGTAGAAGAACTGGGGTTCTTGTGGTGTGTAGGCTAGAGGTACAGGGAGTGAGAGGATTCACCAGACAGAGTGGGGAGCAGAACAGGAGGATCCACTGCAATACACTGCTGAGGGGAACAGTGGGTGAGACAGGAGAGGTCTGCTGCACCATATGTTGTTTAGCTACCTGGCAGGGGATCTAATTCAGGTCACAGTTGGTGATAGCACTGACACTTAACTCCTAGGCCATCAAGGATGCCTTGCAGGTGTGGGTTTTTTTAAATAAATAATTTTGCTCGGGATAATAATTTTTCTTGGTCTTCCTGAATTGAAGGACTGATATCTCTTACTAGGTGTGAAAAGTTTTTAGCACCCTCTCTTTGAATTGTCACTACCTAGTTCCCTCTGTTGCTTTCAAACTTTGATCAAATGTATGTATGAGGACTGCCTCATTCTAGCTTCCATGTCTCTTACCTTCTTTATTATAGTTTTCAGCCTTTGGTTTCTCTCTGCTCTATTCTGAGTAACTTCCAGTCTGTCCCCCCAGTTCACTAAGTCTCTCTTCAGCTATGTCTAAATTGTTTTTATTATATATTGTTTATCGTATATTGAGCTTTTAAATTTTAATTGTTAAATATTTTAATTTCTGAAAAGCTCCTTTTCATGTTTTTCTGGCCATTTTTCATAATCTTTTGCCCCTTCCTCATTTCCTCATTATTGTTTTAAATTAATTACACATACTTTACAAAGTGTACTCCCTAACTCCAGTTTCTGAAGTCTTTACAGATCTCATACTATTTGTGTGGGTTTTGCCTCACCTTTTATTCTTGGGATTTCTATTGATTTTTTTTTCACAGTACCTTATTTCCTTATGTATTATTATTTTTAGATTTGTGCTCATATTTGTTGGAACTTCAGCTGCAGGGATACTTAGCTGCCTGGGTTGACAATAGGTTTTTTGGGTGAAGATTTATGTTGGCCTCTGATAGGCACTGAGGACCTTTTGCACTTTAAATTATGGTTCTCATAGCTTTTAGAGCCATACAAGTATTGTTGCTTCCAAACTTGGGCAGCTTTTTGGTAAAATACCTCTACTGAGTCAGAGTTGAGGTACACTTTTTCTTGCTGTCCTCTCAGGTTAGCTTTTTTTCTTCCTCATTCACTTTTTCCTTGAGTGTAAGGCACTTTCTGAGTCTCTAATTTTTGGAGATGGTCTTCAATTTGGTTCTCTGCATATCCACTCCCTGTGGCAGAAGCATCAGGCCACTTGGACCAGAGTCCCTGTGGGTTCCCTGGTGACTTCTTACCTGACAGCCTCCCGTGACAGCTCTTGCTTTGTGTTCCTACACTCAGTACATGTCCCTTATCATCATGCAGCTTATCCAGTTATTTAAAAGGATGTTTTTAACCTTCATTAAACATTCTTAAGTGTTACGAAAAGGGACAATTTGAGATATGTCAGCTGTATTGTCAGGAATAGAATAGAAATGATTCACTTAAAAAAAGTAAACAATGAATTCAAGATTATCCCTATCCTACTTCACACAGTTGTGTTCTGATAAACTGGAGAAAAGAGGGGAGGATTGTTGTGGGTGGTGATGGTTGCTGGGTGCCCAGCTGGTGCTGCCGTGGGTGGTTCCCAGGGCCCTGGGCCTTCATGTGTCCTCTGTATCTTGTCTGAATTAAAGGTGGGGACACCTGACCCACTTAAATGGTAATACGGTGGGTGAGGAATGTGGACATTTGATAAGGTGATAGGGTGCTTTTGGCATATGCCAGAACTTGGTCCTCAGATACTGTTCGTTCATTCAACAGATGTTTATTGAGCACTGACATGTCACTTGCTGTTTCACGCACCGGTAAACAGCTTACCACTACTGTCCTCAAGAACTCACACTGTAGTGAGCAGACGATTCATTTTAGCAGCACAATAACAGGACTCTGACAGGTAGAAGCCTAAGTGGAGGCATTAACCAACTTAGAGTATCGAGGAGCGTGGTGGTTACCTACCTGTATTTGCAGGACCAACAGGAGCCACCCAGATGGAGAGCCAGGAAGAGCATCCCAGGCAGAGGGAGAAGAATATGCAAAGTCACTGAGCAGATGGACTTTGAATTAGGGACCATCAGAATCCAGACTGGAATTTGGAGGTGTGAGAGGGGGAGCAAGGAATGTTGGGAGCTGAGCCTGAAGGAGTAGAGGCAGGAGTACCCCGGGGAGCCCCCCTACCTGGGTAGTAAGTGATGCGATCAGACTTGTCTTGCTCATGTGTCTTGACAGCCAGCTGTTCTGGAGGACACAGACCTGGGCTCAGAAGTCCAGGCAGGCTATGTTCAGATTCCAGCCTCCCCTCGGCCTTGGTTGTCTTACACTTGATTTGGCCATCTTCGCTGAACCTCTCTTCTCATGTGATCAATGAGAGTGAACAGGACCAGATAAACTTCTCAGGCCTTCTCCACTTGCAGTATTCTGTGGTGTTGCCAGAAAGAGAAAAAGCATAACCACGCACACATCCTTAAGTGAGGGCGGTGCTCAAGTTTATGAATATTTGTTAGCTATCGCTGTTTAGTGCTCAAGGTTATGAATATTTGTAGGTATGGCCATTTATGTTAATCATCCTACGTTAGTTCTACCAATTTCTAACTGCCAGCTGGCTATTTGTCTTCTGTCTGTGGTGAATAGTCTCAGTGAGTGGGTATTTTTCAAATAGTGTATTTCAATGTCTGAAGCAAAACACAGCAATGTGAATTCCACCACCTGGTAACTAACCCGGCTTTATCTCCCTTTGCAGATGAGCTGTCTGTGGGGCAGCAGGCCCTGGCCTTCTCCTCGGCGGAGCGCATGCCCATGAGCAGCGCTGAGCTCGGCTCTGCACACGTGGCCTTAACAGCACCCGCTCCCGGGGCCCCGCTCAGCAGCCCTCCCCACGCCATGTCATCTCAACCCACCACTACTTTTGATACAAACTTTTTTAATCAAGGAAAACTGACCCCAAGTACAGCCGACCCAGGCATCTTCATGACAGAACACGTATCTGTGATGAGCAACGAGGTGTTCGTAGATGACGATGAAATGGATAACTTTTTGCCAGAAGCCCACTGGACCACTTCCCGGGGCGGCTCTCCCGTAGGGTCTATCACAGTCAGCGCGCCGGGGCGGCCCAGAGAAGCGTTCGACTCTGGACCGACGCCGTCGTTACCCATCACTTCTTTGCAAGATAAAGAAGTGGTATCAGCCTGGCAGATCTCAACGCAGCAAACAGCAGCGTATGCTGAGTCCCCCGGTCACCCCAACACCTTTCAGTCATCACCGCTCATCTCCGATGGCGTGATTCTGACTCCGAGTCGGAGTTTGGTGCTTTCTCCTGTTCACACTTACGGGCAGTTGTCGAGCAGGACTTCGCTGGAGGTCGTGGCGGCGGGGCCAGAGGCTGCAGAAAGCTCCCCTTCTAGCCCCGGGTCTTCAGTGCCTCAGCCTTCCGGGGATGGCATGACCCCACAGCTCTCGGGGGAGGCCTCACGGCCTCCGGGGGACGCTCTAGCCCCCACGACAGGCAGGTACCCCGATGTGACCCCTACTCTGAGTCACAGTCTACAGGAAACCGTCTCTTGGGGCACACACCCTGCTGCAGCTGGAGCTCAGCCAGCTCCGACTTGGAGCAGCAGCGTCCACGCACAGTCGGCTTGGTTTCCAGCTCCTCTTGGGGCTGTAAACGCGTCTACACCGCCAGCGGGCGTTTCCTCTCTCCCGCTGCTTCCCAGCAGCTCCAGTGAAAGGTGGGACTCGCCCACCGTGTCCCTGGCCCCAGGCCCCGTGGCTGACCCTGCGTCTTCACCCAGGCCCTTCACGTGGTGCCCGTCCTGCACGCTGGCGTCCCCGCGCGCCGGCCCGTCGGCCAGCCTCCTGGAGAAGGACGTGGGGTCGGGGGACGGCGCGGAGGCTCCGGCTGTGACCCCGCTGGCGGCCAGCAGCAGCACCCCGCCTCCGAGCAGCCTGCTGGCGGAGTTCTCGGATTCGGAGGAGGAGCCTCAGGTATTCAACACGCTGTTTCCCTCGAGGCCTGTGGTTCCACTTTCTTCTCGACCTGTGCCAACTGCAGGCACCAGCGCCGGTGTTTCGGCCCAGGCGGGCGTGGGTGGGGCTCCGACCACACAGGTGGACGCCCCCCCGGGCCTCCCGTCCGCACCCGCGACGCCCGAGGCCCCGTCTTTCGGCGCGTCCTCTGCCGTGCTGCCCGGTGGGACCGCCGTGTGGCCCTCGCTCGTCGCCAGCGCGCCCCCTCACGTGTCTCTCCTCGCCACAGCAAACAAAATCACCCCGTCGCCGGCTCTCAGCCCCCCAGGCCTTTCCCCCCCGTACAGCCGGGGTCCTTCGGCCGAGTCCTCACTGTTCTCTGGCCCAGAGCCCACCGGTTTTTCCCGACCCGAAACCGCAAGCCTCTTGGATCTTGCCTCCGGCTTCTTCTCGAGCCCGCTGCTGGGGCTCAGCGGCTCCGGGCCCCCCGCTTCGCCGCCCGCTTCTCCCTCCCCGGCGTCCAGCAGCGGGGCGAGCTTCGTTTCTCAGGCCTTTCCTGCCGTGGTTGAGCCGTTTCCATCGTCGGGCTCTCTCACGCCACAGTCGCCTCAGCTCTCTGTCCCCGACGCCACCAACCCGGGCTCGGCCCTGCTCTGGCCGGGCTCGGGCCTCCTGCCGGCCGCATTCAGTTCTCTCCCCGGCCTCTCCGGGTTCTCCCTCCTGTCACGCAGCGCCCCCGAGTCTCCGGCCTTCGCAGACGTAGCCACAGTGTGGCCGACACGGGCTGAAGCTCGTCCCACCTCGGCCTTCACCGAAACTACCTCCTCCTCTGCGTTTTCACTCGCGCCCCAGGAACCCGCCGTCTCCGCGCTGGTGCCCCCCAGCTCCGAGCCCCTCCTCGCCAGTCCGACGGCCGGAAACCACCTCACGTCCCTTTCGGCCGCCTTCCCCACGACACCCCTTTGGCCGCAGCCTTCTCTCTTCTCCACGCGGGCCCCTTCCCACGACGACGCCAGCGCCCTGGACGGTCACGCGGCCGCCGTCTCCTCCACTGCGGCGCTGGCCGCCACTGCGCCCCCGTCTCCAGCGGCCTCCCTGGTGTCCGAGGTGAGCCCCTCGGCGGCCCCGACAGAGCCGGTGTTTGCGGGCCCGTCACGCGCACCCACGCACGCCCCGACGAGCGCCTCGGAGCCGAGCTCCGCCGACACCGGCGCTGCGCCTGGTTCTGACGTCCACACCACCCCGAGCGGCCCAACGGCGAGCCAGGCGCCCCGCGAGGACAGCTCGGCGTCCCCCCCGCCAGCCTTTCCTCCTGGGACCACCGCCATGCCGGAAGCGACGGCAGGCACGCCGGAAGCGACGGCAGACACGCCGGAAGTGACGGTGGACACGCCGGAAGCAACGGCAGACACCCCGGCGCTGCTCACCACCGCGCCGCCGTACCTGTGCGACATCACGGTGCCCGATGCCTATCTCATCACCACTGGTAAGGCCCGCGCAGGCCACTTCTCCGGTTGCGATGGCCCTGCGAGGTGCTCTTACAAAAGGCGGGCACCGCGGCGTGGTTAGGGGTGCAGGCTTGGGCCCCAGAGACCGGTCCTCGCTTTTGGCGCGTTTGCTGGAGTTCGTGGGAGGTCGAGCCTCTCCAAGCATCAGTTTCCTCGACTGTCATGTTGGGATGATAGTGGCACCTGCCGCATTGGGTTATTGGGAATATTTTATTGCCTTAGTGCATGTGAAATACTGAGCGTGGTGCCTGCCACAGAAGGAGCACCCGGAAAACATTGCATATTGGTAACAGCAATAGGAATCAGTAAAGATGTATTCATTATTTATGTCCCCAAAAGGCAGGTTTTATAAAAAAAGGAAGGGAAGGAAGGACACATGGACAGACAAGCGGGCCGAAAGCTGCCCGGAAAGGGAATGGTTGTGAAAAGAACCACCTGATGGTCGCAGGCGGGCAGGAGAGCGTCTAAGAATAGAGACTTAAACAAGCCTTAGGAGTGTCTGCGGGGGCCTCTGTCTTGGACACTTGAGACCCAGTAGATGCAGAGGTGACCAGGGCAGAGGGAGCCCCCTCAGGTGTTCAGCTGCAGCCTTTAGTTGGGCAAATGTGTAAGGGCGACCCCCGCAGTTTCTTACTGATTTATCCTTTTACTTTGCTCATTCACCGTCCTGTAAGTGTTCCTTGGAGCCCAAGGAAAGACACAGGGAGTGGCTAATTATTTCCTGAATTCGGTCTCGCGCCTTGAGCTTCTCCCGGTCTGCAGCCTGACCTGTCCACCAGCGGCAGCTGCAGTCTCGGGAAACCAGGTGTGGGTTGGCGGCTGGGACTCGCCGAGTCAGGCCCTCCAGCTCGGTCTTCACGAAGCCCCGTGACCTGTTAGGATATACTGGGACACGAGATAAGATTGGTGAGCGGCCTGGCTCTGAGTGGGCTCAGGGCAGTAGGGACAGAAATGAAGGAGGGAAAGATGGCAGGAGGGGCAGAGGCAAAATGGAGTGGAGAAGGTTGGAGCGAAACAGGGAGAGGAGGGGTGAAGACCTTCCTTCTCCAGGCCAGGGAGGGGGCTCTGGGTCCCTGCTTACTGCAGCCAGCCTCTCATCCTGGTGTGGGGGGAGATTGGATGCAGGGGGGCGTTGCTCTTCTGACTCCCTCTTTCAGATGATCTGGGCCAGGGTGGGCTTGGAAGGATGTGAAACTGAAGGTTCACGTTAGCTGCTGAGTGCGCGACTGGTCTGGAGACAGAGGGGTGTGTCCTGCAGGCGGAGGGGGCGGTCGCAGGTGGAGAGGTGGCATGGCCAAGGACACTCAGCTCGACTGGACAGTAGGCTGAAACAGCAGAGCTGGTAGTGCTGGGCAGCCATGAGGTAGAGTCACAGTGGACCTTGGCCAGTGGGGTTAGAGTAGTCCAGGTGGGGGGAGAGAAGAGCTTGTCACGGAGAGACCTAATGATTTTCTTCCTGAGAAGTTATACAACACAGTGGTCAGTTATGAGCAACCTGTTCTCTGTCTCTGGGACGCTATGACATGTGGTATTTATAGCTATGCTATTGTGCCTTTCTTGGTAAGTTCAGTAACCATTTTGGAAGTAACTCTGAGGATATCAGGTGTGCTATGGCATGGATCCACTTTCATCCGACTGACATTCAATGCATTTGGTGTCCTCTATTAGGGACCCATCTGTTTTTAATAGCTTTGGGGGATAAAATTCACCCACTGTAGACAGATAATTCAGTTTCGGCAACTCCGTGGAGCAGTGCCTGCGTCTCCTACCAGGATAGGTAGTGTATTTCTAAGGGGAGGAAAATACCATCTTTTGTTCTCAGGGATATCTTTGACCCAGAGAATGTCACGTCATCTAGAATCCTCATTTAAATTTGACCTTGGTTCTTTGGTAGTAATTACCTGTCAGAGTCAGAGAGAGAGACAGACTTGGTTGAGGCGACTCCTTGTCCTAGAGGTTCTTTTCGTGGAGCTCTGTAATAAAAGTGAGACTGAGCCCTGTGCACCCGGGGAGCACCGAGTACCCAGAGAGGGGGTGCAGCTGCTGCACCTGGGCCCTGCCTGCCGCTGGCCTCACTTCTTTTGATTCTGGGGAAACTAGATATTTGGAAAAACCGCAGGATACTTATTTGTTGACCTCCCATCTTACCCCAGAACTCTCTTTTACTCATATCCCAGGTTGTGGTTTTAGACTCACAGTGATTAACCAGAGGAGGTGGAGGCCGTGGGGCTGGGCTGTGGGGACCGTTTAGAGGAGCATTTGGATGGTTGGCCCTGATCCTTTCGCCGGATGTGACTGCTTACCCGATGTGCACCCGGTTTCTTCTAGGGCTTTTCTCTGTCTGACTGTCTATCTCTACTTTCCCCTTGAGACCATCCTTCTCTGCTTTTGTCTTCCCCCGCCCCCCTTGCCCTTCTTTTGCTTCCCATTTGTTTTATTGTCTTTCCTTTCAAAACACTGGTTGTTCCACACACAACCATGCAGAGCCTAAGCTCTCAATTCGTCAGTCTTACCAAAGAAATTCTCCTCCCTGCTTTGGAGATCAAAGTCACTGATCAACAGGAAGAGCAAGCAGATGTAAATTAAACATTTGTTTCTTTAAAAGAATGAAAGATGCAGTTTTAAAATTAGAGCAGGAAATGGAAAAGTGAATAGTAATAAATGAATTTTGAGTCTGCATTGTGAGCAGTTAGTGGAATAGGAAAGAAAAGATAATGGGGGAAAAGAGAAGCAAGATATGCTTATGAAATACTGAGAAATAGGATTACTTATTATTATAGATTTTTGTTTTTAAAAAAGATTTATTTATTCATGAAAGAACTGGGGCATAGGCCAGAGGTGTGGGGGCGGGGTGAAAGGATTCACCAGACACAGAGTGGGGAGCAGAACAGGCAGATCTACTGAAATACACTGCTGAGGGGAGCAGTGGGCGACACAGGAGAGGTCTGCTGGCACCATGTGGAAAGCTCCCTGGCTGGGGATCGAACTTGAGCTGCAGTGGCTGCGGATAGCTTCCTAGTGCTGAGACTTAACTCCTTGAGCCACCAGGGAGGCCCTATTATAGAATTTTAAAGAGAAATTTTTTAGCTGTGGAAGGAAAGTTTAAACATAGTTCAACTTTGTTATAAGAAATGTTTTATTTCCTGCATAAAATATTAATACGTGGAATCATGAAAATTATTTTCCTCACTATTAGGGGCACAAACCTTTCACTTGCTGTGTTGAAATGTTGGGGTAAGGAGCCTTCTTTTTTTTTTTTTTTTAAGATGTCATCTATTTTTGCTGAGTATTATCTGAAGGCCTTTGACCGCTGAGATTTTTTTTTGTTGAGCCTGTTGTTTGACACTAGAGGCATAGCCAAGAGAAATCCTGGTATTTGCCAAATGCAAATGAGAGCTCCAGGGTCTCTGCCCCGTTTGGGCCATTACCGTGGACAAGTCATCTCGCCTTCCCAGGCCAAGTCAAGGTTTCCCTTAGCACGTTGAGCTGATGTTGTGCACAGTTCGCCCGTGGCTTGTCTCTTCTTTCCTACTTGGGGCCTTATTGTGAAAAATGATTTCTGGCTCTGTCAGCACACTTTGGTTCAGCCGGCCTCCGCCCTGGGGCCCTGAGGTGTGATGCCCACATTACTCGTAACAACACTAAGCTGCCCTTGGTGGCTGCCTTTGATTTGCAGTGCTGGCCCGAAGAGCCGTGCAGGAGTACATCATCACATCCATCAAAGAGGTGTTGAGGATTCACTTCAACCGAGCGGTGGAGCTCAAGGTGAGCCCCAAGCGTGATGTGGGAGCCTGGGTCGAAGGCACGTCATGGTGCGGGGGAGCCTCCTCTCCCCGGTGCCCTCCCTCCCGGAGACCACTCCAGTGTCACTTCATCAGGGAAATCCTTCCTGAGCCCAGCCCAGGCCACGTTTAACCCATCGGAGAGGGGAGTGTTGGCAGAGTTGCAACCAAGGGGCTCTAAGACCAGGGTTTGGGGTGGTGGCCCCGGCATCTTTGCTTCCCTGCATTTACATGAAAGGGCTTGGATGAGAGCTTACGGTAGATGTTGGAGTGACTGTTTCTGGAGTGTATATTTGATTTTGGAGTGTATATTCAGTGAGATAGGGACAGAATTCCAAATGCTTTATCCTGGACCCTGGGCTGGTGCCCCTTCTGCCCTGAGGGCTCAGAAAGTCACACCCCAGACCCACACCAGCCTGAAGGGAGCCACTGGGCACACAGGGCCGCTGAGTTCAGGAAGTGCAGCTCGGGCCAAGGCAAAATACCCATCGGATTGCAAAGACTTTGCAAAAAAAAGGAATGAAAAATATCTCCTTAATTTTTTGCATTGCTCCATGCTGTTTTGAAATGCTGTTTTGGGTATACTGGGCTGAGTAAAATATATTTAAAAATAATTTTACCTGTTTCTTTTACTTGCAATGTGGCTACTAGAAATTTAAAAAATTGCATGTGTGACTCTCCTGTTTCCCCTGGACAGCCCTGCCCAGTAAAGTAAGACAAACAATACAGAATCTGGAGATCTGCGTAGCTCATCATTCAGCTCAGGTTATTGACTGCTCTCCTTTCTGCCCTGGCTTTTGTAATTTTGTGCTGTTTTCTGGAAGGTTGGCTGGTGTGTAAAAGGGATAACTAAAAATTTGATTGTGAAGTGTGATCCCTTTTTTTAAAGCCATTTATATTTTACCTTAATGACTTAATGCTATTTCTACTCAGTAGAGCATCCTGGAAGTTTGAATCATGGTCATCTCACATTCTGATGATTATTGTCTTCTGTATCTTGTATCTTTGTAGGTTTATGAGCTGTTCGCTGACTTCACGTTTCTGGTAACATCCGGTCCTTTTGTTTACACGGCAATATCAGTCATAAATGTTCTTGTCAATAGCAAACTTGTCCGCGACCAAACTCCTTTGATCTTGGCTGTGAAGCCTTCCTTCCTTGTGCCGGAGTCTCGGTTCCAAGTTCAAACCGGTGAGAAGGCAGCTTGTTGATTTGTCAGTAGAATTTCACTTAAATTGAAAAATAATTTGGAGAGGATTATTTTTTAAATTTATAGTTAAATTTTCAGGAAACTTCGTCATTGTGCAAAGTTTCCAACATATACAGAAGTACACAGAGTAGTTTGTTTATTTTTTAAAGATTTATTTATGCATACAAGCTGGGGTACAGACCAGAGGCATGGGGCGGCGAGAGGGCTCACCAGAGACAGAGTGGGGAGCAGAACAGGCAGATCGACGGAAGCACACTGCTGAGGTGCCATGTGGGAATCTCCCCGGCCAGGTGTCGAACTTGCGTTGCCGCTGCTGCTGACAGCTCCACAGCGCAGCACCTAACCACTGCGCCACCGGGGAGGCCCCACAGAGTAGTTTATTAAAGCCCCGCCCCCCAGTACCTGTATTGCCCCCGTGATTTCCTAGCTAGTCTTGTTATACCCGTATCCCCACCTGTGTCCCCTTCTCTCACAGTCTTTAGATATGACATCAAATCATCTCATTTGTAAATGTTTCAGACCACGCATCTGAAAGATGAGGACTATTTCACATGCACATACATGTTCCTGCATGTTCCATACATTTATTCACAATATTTCTATCATACCCCCTAAAATTAACAGCAAATTAACAGCAATTCCTTAATAGCCTACTAAGCCTTTTATTACGGACATTTTCAAACATTAACAGTATTTGAATAACATTTAGTCTCTATAGGCCCATCACTAAAGCTTTAAAAACTGTCAAAAATTTCCCAATTTTGTTTCCTTTATTAACCACCGTTTTTCCCTTGTGAAAGTAAGAGTATTTTTTTTCATTTTATTGTTATTGTCTTTTGCATTACTGTGTATTCCCCATAGGTTTCCCACCACCAATTAACCCGTGAACCATCACCACAGTCCCCCGTGCTCCCCCTCCCCCATTCTGAGCCCCTATCCTCCCCCCTCTTGCTGAATGTCTCTCTTTTATTTGGTTCCCCTATATTCCTGTTATGAGTGAAACCATTCGATATTTTTCTTTTTCCTTTTGGCTTATTTCGCTGAGCACGATCCCTTCTAGCTCCATCCATGTTGCTGCCAATTGCATGTGTTTATCTTTTTTGATTGCTGAATGGTATTCCGTTGTGTATATGTACCACATCTTCTTGATCCAGTCATCTGTTTTTGGGCATTTGGGTTGTTTCCATGTGAAAGTAAGAGCATTTTAAGGCAGCACCAGATAGCATGTCATCACACTTACATATACTTAAGAATTTATCTCTAATGAATTTAGGTCTATTTGAAAATATCTCAGTCAGTTGTATCTTCTGATGCTTAAGTTGTTCTCTTCTGTGTTTTTCATTTTAAGATGAAATGAGTCGCTTGAACTTGCATGTATCCATTTGTAGTGGAGTTGACCGACTCTGTTTCCTTGATATGGTGTGCATAAATAATGAATTGCAGTACTTAGTCCTGTGCCCTGGATGAATTTGTCGATTCAGATACTGTTTTCCCCGTACTTCACGCCTTTGTGCTAAAGAAACTCTCCGCTCACGGCTGTGCTGCTGTCCTTTCAGTGCTGCAGTTTGTGCCTCAGACCGTGGACACGGGCTTCTGCAATTTCACCCAGCGCATCGAGAAGGGCCTGATGATCGCGCTGTCTGCAGTGAGGAGACACCAGCAGGGCACGTATAACCTCACGGTGCAGGTGAGCCTGGCGCTGAGAGCCCCGCCAGATGCTTCCTCCTTTAAAGGGGGGCTCGTTTCACAATCCTGCCCTCACTGTGCAGTGAACTCTTGCTAATCCCCTCGCCTGGAGAGGGTGGGGCTCATGTGAAGCAGGCTGCTCTCTCTCCCAGCGGTGGCTGCGTGGGGTGACTGGGCTCACTGTTTTTGAAGACTGCAGAGGAGCAGGAGAATCTGGGAGCCCAGACCCAGTGGCATGAGAAGGGGTGACCCTACGCCGGGTATCTGCTCATGGCCTACAGGGCACAGTGCCAGCTCACCTGTCCTGGGGAAGGCATCAATACGCCGGGGCTGCGTGTTTCGAAAATCCTTGAAGTGCAGCGCTTCACTGGAGAAACTGGCACTGGCTATGAAGAGCAGGCTTTCGTAGGTGTCGTGTGGGAACTGCTGATGGTTTGATATTTCTTTGGTATTTTCTTCATCGTCTTTGTTTTCTCAGTAAGTCTCTCAATAAATTGATTTTGGTGCTCCTGGACTCACTGGGCATCTTTCTGATTTTGTCTTCTCTTTTCCATCTTTTATTTTGATTGCTATTGTTAGAGATTTTCTAGGGGTTGTGTTCTAAGCCCTTAATTTAGTCTTCCGCTCTGTCCATGATGCTGTTTAATCCCTCTGTTGAATTTTCTCTTAGCCATCCTTTCCCCCATCGTCCCCTGCTCCTTGCTCGTTGCCGCCTCTCCGGCAGTGGTGCAGGATCACCTGGAATGATGGTGCACTGGTGCCTTGAGAGTCTCTGAGGACGCTAACTAGGGTGTTTGAAAGTCATGTCTGTTTTCTTGGCCACCGCTGTTCTGTGTGTCCATCTAAGTCCTTTGCTCAAACGCTGTCACTTTGCCAGATATGTCTAGAGTCGTTTGTTGTAAGGAAGGTAGAAGCCGGTGGTTAACTTTGGCAGCTCGTTCGGCTTCTCCTTCACCTGTGGAGTTGGCGTCTCCGTCTCCCCGTCTCCTGATGGGAGAATTCCCGGAGCCCCAGCTCGTGGTCATCTCTCCCAAGATAGTTTGTGGCCGGAGCCAGGCAGACTGAGCCTGCCCCTGCGTAAGAGAAGGACACGGGCACAAGGCACTTCTGAGTAATTTCCACGGTGGCTCTGCCACTTCTTTCCTTTCCTTTCCTTCTCGTCTAGTGCGTGTGGGGTGCACTGGCGCTATCTCAGTCTCTACCCACCTTCTTGTGTGAGGGCCAGACCCACCATTGGGCTTTCGGTCCTTTTAGGCGAGCAGTTCATTTTCCCTGGGGAGCAGTTCTGTGGGGTGAGGACATGGCTGCCGCTGCCTTGGCGTGGTGCGGCTGTTCAAAAGGGAGGAGGCGGAGGGGGAGTTGACTCAGCTCCTTGGCTCAGCCTTCAGTCCTTTGGTTCTCCACCATGGGGGCTCTCCCCGGGCCCCTTGGGGGAGGTCGGCTCTCAGCTGGTATCTGCTTTGGTCTCAGTTCTCTCTGTTCTGGCTTCCATCAATCTGAGCCCATCCTTTCTCCATCTTCCAGAAGTTTGACACAATTTCTGGTTTTCTTCCAGTCTCAGTGCTGTTGTGGATTTATCCCCTTTGTTTGGCTTATTGTTATTTCAGTGGGATTTAGGGTGGGCGGGACTACAAATATATGTGCTCAGTTCATTACTTAATGTAAAAAACATTTTTAAGAAACATTTTGAAGTCATGCAGAAGGGAGCCAATTTGTCAAGCCAGTTATTCTTCCTTTTAAAGCTTAACCTCCTTAAAACTAAAAAGATGAGAGAAATTGTGGGAGAGAAGGCACAATTTAGCTTTTACCAGAACGTTTGGGTTTGTTTGGAAGCTCACTCTGCCCTCCTTCTTTCAGATCTTGAATGTCACTGTGGGCTCCCCCAGGGCGGCCCCCCGGCGGGGCCCGGTCAGCATTGTCTTCGTGGTTCGTGGCTCGCAGGGGCCTCTGAGCGGGTGGGAAGTGAGTGAGCGGCTGAGGAACCTGAGCGTGGTGGAGTTCAGCTTCTACCTGGGGTACCCCGTGCTGCGGATCGCCGAGCGTGAGTACCGTTTCTGCAGGTGCTGGGGTGACTGCAGGTGCTTTTGTGGGTGGCCCTCTTTATCCAAATGAAACATTTGCCGAGATCCAGAGTATGAACCAGTGAGACTGGGCCTTCGCAGACTCCCACCAGGACTGGACCCCCAGCTTTATCCTCAGCCGGGTCTCCTGGTGTTACTACTCTGTTTTCAGGCTAACAGGGTCCTACAGGAGAGCATAGCAGTTCTGAAAGAGGTAAACCCAGAGGGGTGGAGAACAGATGTTGGTTGCCAGGGGTGATGGATGGGAGGAACGCTTGACTACAAAAGGGCGGCAGACGGCAGTTTGGGGGGATGATGGGATTGTTCTGTATCTTTCTGGTGGTTACATGACTCTGTGTTTCTCAAAACCCATGAAACTTTGCACCCAACAGTGTAAATGTTACTGGGTATATACTTAAAAATGAAAGAAGAAGTGAAGGCAAACAAAATCTTCCTGGCTGAAGCAGTTAGATCCACAGTGCCAGTGGGAGTGGGGGAAACAGTTATTTCCTAGAACAGTAGATTCCAGAGTCAAAGTCATGCAGAAATCATAGCAAAAAATAAAAAACCATATTTTTTTCTCAAAATGCGACAGCCTGACGATTCTTAATTTATTTTAGTGTAACGTTAATGAAATGAAGAATAATGGCTTGTGAAACGCTAAGGTCGACAGGGCTGAAACTGCTCGTAACACAGAGCAGCCTGCCTTGTGCACAGCACAGGTGTGGATAAAGTAGTAAGTGTGCCAGGTGACAGGTGTGCGGTGCGCCCCCAGGCCAGCCAGTGCAGAGGGTCATGTCCCCAGTCAGTGCGCTGCCGCCCTGGGCTCTGAGAACACTGTGTGAAAACTCATTGTTCTGGAACAAAGGCATCTCAAGGGGAACATGTGGGTGAGTTCTCTGAAACAGTATCCCACGGTGTGGCTTAAACAGGCCATTATCATACATTAATTCAGCAAAATATTCCCGTCCGAATAAAAGCATAGGAGAGAAAAGTTTTCATCAGCACAATAGAGAAAGTTCCGGAAGGGAAGAACGGAAAGAGGTATTTAAAATACTAAACTTCAAAGCTTCCTCCTTTTACCTTTTGTTTAGTAATTTATCTAGAATAATTCAACGAAGAGGGTGCAAGTTAAATCTCTCTACCTATGAACAGTTTCAAGAACAAACATCCTTGGGCCTCCCTGGTGGCGCAGCGGGTTAAGTCTCAGCACTGTGAAGCTGTCTGCAGCCACTGCAGCACGAGTTCAATCCCCGGCCAGGGAGCTTCCCACATGGCGCAGCAGACCTCTCCTGCCTCGCCCGCTGCTCCCCTCAGCAGTGTCCTTCAGTAGATCTACCTGTTCTGCTCCCCACTCTGTCTCTGGTGAATCCTCTCACCCCCCACTCCCGCACCTCTGGCCTGCACCCCAGTTCTTGTATGCATAAATAAATAAATCTTCAAAAAAAAGAGAACATCCTTGTAGGAAAATAGTGAGAAATTTTGTAGCCACAGGCGAGAAGCCTGCGGACCTGGTAAAGGCTGGTCGTCCAGCTGTGCCTTGCTTTCCCTCCCTCTTTCCCCTTGAGACTGCCTGCCCTGCCTTCACACCCACGTGGCATTTTGTCTTTCCGTCTCTAGAACTAAATAGCGTCGGGAAGTGAGGGTGGAGCCTGGCCCAGCCCTCACAGAAGACCTGCTTTCCTGACTTTGAAAACGTGTTTTTTACCAATTTTTCTCCTTCCCTAACCCTTTCTTTTTCTAGCCTTCCAGTACCCACAGCTCAACTTGTCTCAGTTGCTGAAGTCCTCTTGGGTAAGGACAGGTATGTTTAACTTACGTAACGTTCTGGGCGCCGTGGGTCTGTGCGGGGTGCTGAGAACGATGCCGCCCTTTCCTGTTTCTCAGTCCTAAATTCGGGACAGAATGTACTTTAAATTCCTGGCAAAGAATGAATGAGAAAAGGATTCAATTTTGGCTGAGGGCATGTGTCCCCACTGAGTAATGGCACCAAAAGGGCTGGCTTGCTTTAAAATTCATACATCAAGTCTGGGACAGGGTCTAAGAGGAGCTGACAATGTTCTGACCCAGAACAGGGACGGGTTTTGAAGCAAGGATTTTTTTTTCCCCTAAGGTCTTATTTGTTTGCTTTTAATAAGGACAAACAAGGTCGCTCCATATGCAGATATGAAGCTTTCTTTCAAGTCCTGCGGGCCTGGGTCAGATACTTACAGCTTTCCAGCCTGGGGCCCTGGAGAGTCGTGTACTCGGGGTGCCTGGGGAGGAAGACACTGCTGTGGGTCTTCACACCCTGCAGGCTCTCCTGGCTTTACCTTCAGCACCTCGTGTGAAGCACACCCTCTTTGCACAGTGACCCCATTTCCAGATAATTTTCATGGGGGCCAGAAACTTGCCCCTGGTTCCATCTCAGAGGGGATTGGAACCAGGCCTGGCTGGTGAGCACACACTTTTTCCTCCTCTGCCTGTGGACATGCCAGCCCTCCGCAGAGAGAATCTCATTGACAACAGGCCTCTGAGCTCCAGCACCCATCTTTCCAGTCAGCTTGTGAGCTAAGTCTTGAGTGAAGATGGGGTGTGAACTTGAAGCCTTGCTAGACATCTTAAAATGAGTGCAGACAAAATATTTGCAGGTGTGTAGTGCTGTTGGCACCAAAGCCCCTGCACTGCGAGTTCTGGGACTGCTGGTCACTGGTCTGTGGGACACAGAGCGTGGGACTTGTCCCTGAGACCCTTGAACACCACTTCCTGGACTCTCCTGTATCCCAGTTACGTTCACTTCCCCCCTTTGAATGTCTCCTGTCTGGGCATTGGTATTTTATAATAATCCTGTGTTAATTCCCCTCTCCTTCCCTCCCTCCCCTCCCCACCCCTTTTCCTCTTCTGCTGCTGGTCTTGGTGCCGGCGCGTCCCGTCTCCCCGTAGTCCTCCTGGGAGTGGTGGAGAAGCAGCTCCAGAGTGAAGTGTTTCAGGCCGAGATGGAGCGCAAGCTGGCCCAGCTGCTCAGCGAGGCGTCCACACGGAGGCGCATGTGGCGGCGGGCCACCGTGGCCGCGGGCAACAGCGTGGTGCAGGTATCCGAGGGGGCAGAGGAGGGGAGGCGGGAGAACCCGCTGAAAAAGGTGCCCTCTTTCCAGGCAGGTGGCAAATGCCACGGGGACTTTCTGACCTGGGCCGATTGTATGGCAGGGAGCCCCTGAGTTTGGCAGCATTTCAGGTCGCTGGAGTCTAGACAGACATCTCCAAGGCCTTCCTGAGCGGCGGGCACAGCAGTGGGCTGCGTGGTGAGCACAGTGGAAGAGCTGTCACTCGGTTGCCAACGGGCAACCTTTTCACTCACAGGAGATTTTTCGTGATCAGATATATGGTCAATTATAGGGAGTGCTGAGTAGCATTGATAGTATCGTAGAGATCAATTATTCAGCTGCGAGAGCTCTTAGGAGATCAGAAAGAGGAAGGTTTTCAGCTTGCCGTTCTGGCACTTGATCCCCCCACTCCCTCCTTACCCAGATTTTCCCCGTGTTGTAAACTGGCAGCAGGGTTACAAATGGCAGATACATTTGAATCAAAAAGTGACCCGCTTTGAGGAGCACATCTCCCAGAGTCGGAAGTGGGGAAAGACAGATTTCTTTCTGTCTCAATGTGAATTGTTATTTTGGCTTTTTTTCTTTACCAACTGCTGACTTGTAGAGCTAGGGAAGCGGGATATTTACAGTGATGGCATTTTGAAGACAGGAAACCCGGGTGAGACCCTAACTGCAGGGGTGGGGATTGAGGGCTTAGAGGCATTCGGGAGAGGCCCAAAGCTGGCCCTGGGGAGGTGAGGGTGGCAGTCTTGCTGAAGCTGGACCCTCATCCTCTCTCTGACCAAGTTGTCCCCCAATAAAGGTGGCTGTTGAGTTTCTAAAACAGCTCCTTTGCCAGCTGCAGTGGAATAGAGAAAAATTTTCACTAATAGGAGGAGTGTAGGGGAACCAAATAAGAGACCAGGAAAAAAATTATAATAAATTTAAAAAAAATTAACAGGCAACTTTCAATCAGAGATACTCTGCAGGGGAGGGGGAGGGAGAGGGTCAAAACTGGAGGGAAGAGCACAAGGGACTCTGGTGATGGTGCAGGGGTGAGTTAGTGGTGGGAAGTTTACAGGAACTACACCTGAGAGGAGAAAACATGCATTGTACAAAAAGGACAGGTGATGTAAAGTATACATACATACATATAAAATAAAATTTAATACAAATTAATTTAAAAATTTTAAAAAATAGAGAAGTTTTTAAAAAATGAATAAAAAATTGAGAATAACATTAAATGAAGATAAAGCTCAGGATGAAAATGATTTATAAAACCTTCGCCTTATTCAGCAGCCCTGGCTTCATGGAGCTTGCGGTATGGGTGGGGGCTGAGTCATGCGCAGAAAGCAGCCATAGAGCCCCAGGAGATCCACAGCAGGGTGCGTGTTCCCCAAGGCGGACTGTGGGATTTATAGGGGCGGGGGGCGTAAGCTGCCCCAGGCCGCCGTCCACGTGAGGGGGAGCTGTGATCTGCTTCTCTCTGCTGTCGGGCTCCGAAACATGGAAATGTAGACTAGATGAGTACAGCAGGAGAGCGAAAGGTAATTTGTGAGAGTGGAAAAATGTGGAAATAACCTGAATGTCCTGCCGTTACTGAGACATGGTTATATAAATTAATTCTAGTGAGTGTTCGTATGCTGGAATATTGTGCAGCTGTTCTCTTTTTTGAATTAGTGAGTGATGAAAATGCTCAAGGGAAGAGAACCTATAAAGGAAGGCGTGCAGAACCCCCCTGATATTTACATAAAACTCGGAAAAATATAATGGCGGGAAGGACCCCAACTTGCACGCGACGGTTTTCCTTTTTTGGTTGACTGTTGAGTGACTTTTCGTTGGAGATGATTTATGCATTGGTGAATGTTTTTCTGAATTCAGTGAGCATGTGATTTTAATCAGAAAATAGTTAAAAAAAAAAGAAATTGGAGCTCTTGCCCAAAATGATGACCCCATCCTTCATCCCAGGGTGGTGTGGGTTCCAGGTGTGAACCTGGTAAGTGTCTGGAACAGATGCGGGTATTAGCATCTTCTGATGATTTCTTCTTCTTGGACAAGGTTTGAGAATCTTTAATTGAGGATATTTTGGGCCTATGGCTTCTGCAAGAAGTTTCTAAAGCTTAACTGAACTTTTCAATAGACTCAATGGGCCCGTGAGTAGAGGGGCCAAGGGGAGCATCTACTTGCTTTGCAGTCTCCTTTGGATAAGATTCCATTTTAAAGGTTGAGCAAAGACTAGTCCCTCTAGCACATTTAGCAAAGGGCAGGGCAGAGGTGGAGAGGTTCAGAGAACAGATTCTCCGGGGATGAGAGTGTGGATCTGTGTTAACAATTTTCGTGCACGATCTGGAAGAAGGCGTTTCCAGTGAAATCATGAAGTTGCTGGTTTGCCAAAAGTTTCCTGCAGTGAAGCCGGAGGTCCAGCAGCTGTGTCCCGAGTGCAGGGCAGTATTACACAGCTGTCCACGTGGTGGAAAAGTAACTGCTGCGTTTTGCCAGTAGTTAATGCAGAGTCCAAAAAATCACGTTGTGCGTGTAAAATAGAGGGTTCTGTGTCATCGATCCTTTCCCCAGGCATTAGTCTGGTGTTTTGCTGGTGTCTAAAAGGGACAGTAAAATTGTGCATTTTTAAGAGACAGAGCAATAAAATAGAAAACTGTATTTATGCAAAACTGTCATCTATCAAGGGCACTAAAATCTGAATTACTGATGTGAAAAGAATACCCTTAACACCAGAGCAGTACATTTTGGGACAGATCACAGTGCTGTCTGATCCAGCAGACTGAATTGATGATTTTTTTCCAGCCTGATTAGGATACACTGACATACAGCATTGTGTAAATTTAAAGTGTACAATGTGATCATTTGACTTACTTATATGCTGTAAAATAACTACTTCAATAGGATAGTAATTCATCTTTCACATAGCTCCCTTTCCGTGTGTGTGCTAAGAACTTTGAAGATCTACTCTTTTAGCTACTTCCCACTATACGAAAGTTACAGTTAGTTATAGTCACCATGTGCTAATTTAGATCCCCAGAACTTAAAACTGGAAGTTTGCTCCCTTTGACCCACTTCACCCATTTCTGCTACCACTTGCCCCTGGCAGCCACCAGTCTATACTCAGTTTCTAGGAGTTTGACGTTTTAAAATTCTACATGTAAGTGAGATCATCCAATATTTGTCTTTCTCTGATTATTTCACCTAGTATAATGCTTTCAGGGTTCATCCATTTTGTTGCAAATGACAGGGTTCCTTTTTATGGCTGAATAATATTCCCCTCCCCTCCCCTTCCCCTTCCCTCCCTCCCTCCCTCCCTCTCTCCCTCTCTCCCTCCGTGTGTGTGTGTGTGTGTGTGTGTGTGAGAGAGAGAGAGAGAGAGAAAGAGAGAGAGAGAGAGAGAGAGAGAGAGAGAGAGAACATTTTCTTCATCTGTTCATGCACAAATGGACATCTAGGTTCCGTGTCTTGGCTGTTGTGAGTAATGCAGGGAGCACAGGATTGCCGGTATCTCTTCAAGAGAATGATGTCATTTCCTTTGGATCTATACCCAGAAAGGGGATTGCTGTATCATATGGTAGTTCTAGCACTAATTTACAGTCCCCCAACAGTGCACAAGGGTTCCCTTTTCTCCACATCCTCACCGACACTTACTAGCTCTTGTCTCGTAATATCTCCTTGAGGTTTTCATTTACATTTCCCTTATTATTAGTGGTATTAGAATGTTTCCATGTACTCATTGGCCATTTGTGTATTTTCTATGGAGAGAAGTCATTGGTGAAAAAAATTTTTTTTGCTACTGAGTTATATGAGTTTCTTATTTTTTGGATATTAGATCTATCATTGGAGATGTGCTTTGCATTTTTTCCTCCTATTCTGTAGGTTCTTTTAATTTTGTCAGTTATTTCTTTTGCTATGCAGAAGCTTTTTAGTTCGATGTAGTTTTTTAGTGGCGTCTTTAGCATTTTCTGTGTATAAAATCATGTCATCTGCAAATGGAGACAATTTTACTTGTTTTTCTTCTGATTTGGATCCCATGTATCTATTTATTTATTGCCTGATTACTGCGGCTAGGAGTTTTTGTACTGTGTTGCATGGAAGTGGCAAGAATGAGAACCCTTGTCTTAATCATGCTCCTACGAAAAGCTTTCAACCTTTCACTATTGAGTATGATAGTAACTGTGTGTCATCACATATAGCCTTTATTGTATTGAGATATGTTTATTCTATACTCACTTTGTTGAGAATAAATGTTGGAATTGATCATGTGCTTTTTCTGTATCTATTTTTTTTAAAGATTTATTTATTTATACATACAAGCTGGGGCACAGGCCAGAGGCGTGGGGTGGCGAGAGGGTTCACTAGAGACAGAGTGGGGAGCAGAATAGGCAGATCAGAAATACACTGCTGAGGGGAGCAGTGGGCGAGGCAGGAGTGGTCTGCCGCACCATGTGGGATTCTCCCTGGCCGGGCTTCGAACTCGCACCGCGAGCTGACGACAGCTCCACAGCGCAGCGCTCAACCGCTGCGCCACCAGGGAGGCCCCTTTTTTCTGTATCTATTAAGATGACTGTATGATTTTTATCTTTCATTTATTGTGATGTATCACACTTATTGATTTGTATATGTTGAACCATATACATTCCCAAGATGAATCCCATTTGAAAATCATGGTGTATGATCCTTTTAATGTGCTCTTGAATTTGGTTTGCTAATATTTTGTTAAGAAATTTTGCATTTATATTCATCAGAGATATTGGCCTATATAGCTTTATTTTCTGTAGTTTCCATGTCTGGCTGTGGTATCAGGGTATTGCTAGTCTCATAAGAAGAGGAAGTATTTCTTCCTCTTCAACTTTTGGGACGTTTTGAGGATTATCCTTTAAATGCTTAGTGGAATTCATCAGTGAAGCTATCTGCTCCTGGGCTTTCCTTATTGGGAAGTTTTTTATTACGGATTCATTTTGCTATCGATCTGCTCAGGTTTTCTATTACTTCATGATTATTTCTTGGTAGGTTATATGTTTTCAGTAATTTTCCATTTCTTGGTTTTTCAATTTATTGGTGTATAATTGTTCATAGTAGTTGCCTCTGATACTTTGTATTTCTGTGGTATTTCTTGGTATGTCTCTATTGCTAATGATTTTTATTTGAGCTCTCCCTCTTTATCTTGATTAGTCTAGCTAAAGGTTTGTCATTTTTATTTCTTAGTTTTATTAGTCTCTTCTGTTTCCTTTATTTCATTTAATTCTGTTATTGTTGTTATTATTTCCTTCCGTCTGCTGACTTTGGGCTTAATTTGATCTTGTTTTTTTCCAGTTCTTTGAGGTGTAAGGTTAGGTTGTTTATTTGAGATGTCTTTTTTTTTTTTTTTGGTATATGCATTTATAACTACAAACTTTCCTCTTATGACTGCATTTGCTGCATCTCATAAGTTTTGGTATATTGTTTTTCCATTTTTTATTTGTTTCAAAATTAAAGAAATTGCCTTTCGATTTCTTCTTTGGTTCATTGGTTGTTCTGCAGTGTCTTAATTTCCATGTATTTGTGAATTTTCCAGCTTTCTTCCTATTATTGATTCTGGTTTCACACCTTTGTGGTCAGAAAAAAAGCTACTTGATGTCATTTCTGTTGCCTCAAATTTGTTGAGACTTGTTTTGCTGTCCAGCTTATGGATTATCCTAGAAAATGTTTCACATATGCTTGAGAAGACTATATATTCTGCTGCTTTTGGGTAGAATGTTTGTAAATGTCTGTTAAGGTCCATATGGCTTATAGTGTTATTCTAATCTGCTGTTTCTATATCGATTCTCTGGATGATTTACCCATTGAAAAGAGTTGGCTATTTAAGAATTTATGAGATTTATTACCCTGGCAGTAGTGGTTCTCAGTGGGGTTGACTTTGCCCTCCTCCCCCACCTCGGGGTTCATTTGGCAAAGTCAAGAGACATTTTTGGTTGCCACAGCTGGTGAGGGGGGCAAGGCATGGTTGTTGCACTGACCTCTAATCAGCAGAGGGCAAGGAAGCTGCTCAACATCCTATAGTACTTGGAACAGCCCCTACATCAAATATTTATCTGGACCAAAATGATTATAGTGCCATGGTTGAGAAATTCTGCCTTGAATAACGGGGAGAAAATTCTGATAGATTCAAGAAAGACTTCGATAGAAGCAGTAGTACTTTCAGAGAACCAGGGATGTACCAATATTTGATGATGTGAGCACAACAGTACTATCCCATGGCATATTAAGGCTTGTTGGTAGCAATTTTAGACTGGCCAGACTTGGCAGTCCTATGTTCTGTGTATACTACTTGCCTCCTTTGTCTCAGAAAAGACTGGAGCAAGATGAAGTCATTTGTTATTTCATATAGAGGAACTTGCATTTTTACTGTCCTGTCCATCAAGAGCATCACAGGGATTCTGGAACCTGGACTGGTAGATGGAGCTTATTATGAGGACTGGAGTAAATCCTGGCTCACACAGTCGAGACTGAGTGCTTAGAAACATGAGCTTCTAAAATGCTAATGGTATCTGTTATCTTTCAGGTGGTAAACGTGTCCAGGCTGGAGGGAGATGATAATCCTGTTCAGCTCATCTACTTTGTGGAGGATCAAGATGGAGAAAGACTCAGTGCAGTCAAGTCTTCAGATCTGATTAACAGGATCGATATCCAGAGAGCAGCCATTATCTTGGGTTACCGCATTCAAGGCGCCGTTGCCCAGCGTAAGTGTGTGAGACGTGGCTGGCTGTGCCGTCTGGGTCCTGACAATGAGAACATGCTTATGTGTGTGGCAGATTTATGTGGTAAGCCCTTGTTATGAAGTGTCACCTACCTAAGAGGCCAATGGTTAAAAAGTCATTTGCCAACAGTTTTTTTCAGTTGCTTGTCGTTGGAGTCCTAGCATTTTGGGTTTCTGGTGTTCTAGGGAGTTACAGTAGCTGGACTTTAATATTTCTCCCCACTCTTGTCCTATTTCTCCTTCGAAACATTTCATCCTAGGTAAAATAACACACTTTCTCTGTGTGAATTCCAGAATCTTACGTGTCCTATTTTGAATGTTGGTGGGGACAGTGAGTCACGCAGGAAGCTGGGAGGTGCCCTCTACATTTGTTGGCTTCCTCCTGAGTCTTTGAACACAAAGCCGTCCTTGATCCTTACCCTTTCAGTCCTGTTTCTCTCCCACCCTATCCTTACGCCACTCCAGAATTTAGAAAGAGGCGTTTTGATGTTTCTTTATTTTTGTTGGAAGATTCTAGGCTCCTGAACCCCTGGCAGTGGCTGCCCTCAGTGCCTTCTTTTCCAACTCACAGATTTGGGGGTATTTAAAATGAAGAAAAGGGAGAAACCCGGAAGAATGTATTTGTCTCCCCTCTGCCTTCAGGAACGAGACTGATTCTTTAATGTAGAAGTGTTTTCCTTTATGACTGTGAGAGCCGACCTTGGCAGAGCTTGCCCTCAGCAGCGAGGGGAAGTAACTGAGCGCTTTAGAAGAGCCCAGCTTCAGAGAACATCGAGAAATGCTTTAGCGAGGACGTGGAGGAGACCAAGACAGTTTTTAAAACGAAGCGGCCCAAGGGCCCACGGATAGAGGACTGGACCAAGAAGATGTGGTCTGTGCCACACAGAGAACTACTCAGCTGTCAGGAAAGAGCTTTACGGCATTTGCTGCAAAATGGAAGCAGCTCGAGGGAGTGACGTACAGTAGAGCAGGGCAAGAAGATAAAGACAAATATTGGCTCTTTTCATACATAGGCGTAAAACAGGAAATCCCAGTGGTGAATAGATAAAGCAAAAGAATTATAAACTAGTGGGCATTCATCAACCAAGTGAGGTTTCTGAGGTTAAGGTGTGGGCGGGGGTGAGGGGAAAAAGGGTCAGAGGGGATGGAAGGAATGGTGATGAGGAAGAAAACAGACAGACAAACAAACAAGCAGAATGCCAGAACGAACAGTTTTGAAATTATCCTCAGGTGTGGGAAATTCTTGCTGAGAGCTATACATGAAGGCTAACACCCCCCCCCCCCCAGCTTCATGGATGATGGTGGGAGGCTGAAGCAAAGCCTGTGGGTGATTTGTGTTTGTGTGTTTGAGAAATGATTGTGTTAGTGTGTTCCTCCCAAAGGGGTGAGGAAAGCGGAGCACACGTGCTTACAGGGCTCCGTCAGCGGCATTTCACTGGCAGGGCTGTGCCCCTCCAGCCGGGCACATCTCTTTAGAAGGAAGATGAATCGTAGCCGGCTGTGGCTGCCTCTCAGGGCCCTTTCCATCTGCTCTTCTTGCCTCTCTCGCCTCAGTTTCATGCTGAAAACCCACAGTGGCAACAGCCCTGGCTTGGTGGTAGGAGACAGTGGGAGCCAACACTAGGGCCCCCTGGGGTGCACTTGCACCCCGGTGTCCGGGGCCCGTGTGCCTCCGTCTGTGCCTCTCAAGGGAGTTACTGGGTTAGGACTAAGAGGGGTCTCCTGTTGGCCCAGCTCCTCACTTTGACTCTGTCACCCCTTCTATGCTTGTTCTCATGCAGAGTGAACTGTATCAGATTTACAAATACAGATTTTTTAGCACTTGGTCTCTTTTTCCACATCCCCTGCAGCCTCTGTAATTGTAACCATCCAGGTCACTCTCCCACCATCTGCTCAGGAGTCACGCTCCTTTCACAGAGCTACTGCTTCAGAGGGCTTGCTCCCCTGCTTTGTCGCGCCCTCAGGAGCCGAACCCCCAACTTAAACCAGCATCTGAATCTCCTCTGTTCTGATTTTGAGCAGAAACATCCCCATCTCTGTGGCATGTGTTAACCATTATAGGAAGTGGAAAGAGCGTCAAATTTGGTCCCTGTCCATGAAGATGGAGAAGTATTTGAGATGACAAGACTCGGCGTCAGCTACGGCCGAGCAGAGCAGTGTGGTGATGCAAGATGATGGGCGTGTGTGATGAAATGCACTGGGAAGGGTAGTCAGGGACCTTACAAATGGCGGAGGTGGGGGGGGGGGCAGTGGCGTTGGCTGCAGCGCTGTGGTGAGCAGGCCCTCCGGGCGAGGCTGGGCAGCGAGAGGGGCTTTCAGCGCCTGTTGTCTGGGACCTGAGCACCAAGAGGGTCCGCAGGAGCGGAGCTTTGGGAGGAAGCACGTCCTCTGAGCGGGTGTGGAAGGAAGACCAGGGCCCTGTACTGGGAGGTGGGATTATGGGAAGGAGCCTGTGACAAAAACAAAGGAGGACAGAGTAATTGAAGCAGCATCATCCTAGGCCCTAAAATGTGGGGGCTGAGGGGGGCGGGTGGCAGGAAGGCCGGAGCTGCAGATCCAGAAGGAGTCAGACTGATTCAGTGTCATTTAAAAATGGATGACCGGTACCTTCGATAAAGCAGTTCCCACGAAGAGCCTGTTTCGGGGGTTGGGGGGCGCGGGAGGAGATTACGGCCGTGCTCCTAAGTTGCTCATGAGGACTTCTGCCTCGGGCGGGGAAGCATTCCCGCGTGGCAATGAAGGGGAGAGCCTGGAATTCACCTGGCTTCGCTGTCGAATCGGCTCCGTTCTTCTGGCCACATGGTGTGTTTCCCTAATGCCTCCTGGGGGCGACTTTCTGTGGGGTGTGCCGGGCTCCTCCCCTGAGCCCGGGAGATCGTGGCCTCTCGCCGGCTGTCTTGCGCCGAACGGACAAGGGCTTGGCAGGTTTCACGCGTGCAAAGTCACATTCACCCCACAGAAGGGCTGTCGGGTGACTGGGGCTCCCCCCCCCCCCCCCCCGCCCGCAGCCGTGGATAGGGTGAAGAGGCCGTCCCCCGAGTCCCAGAGCAGCAGCCTGTGGGTCATCGTCGGCGCGGTCATCCCCGTGCTGGTGGTGCTGGTCATCGTGGTCATCCTCTACTGGAAGCTCTGCCGCACGGACAAGCTGGACTTCCAGCCGGACACCGTGGCCAACATCCAGCAGCGCCAGAAGGTAAGGGCGTGCCCCGCCCCCGCACACAGGCCGCAGCGGCGGGGCTGGAGGATGGGAGGGACCTGTGTAGGCCTCCCGGCGTCCTTTGCGGCACGTCCCATTGCCTCCGGGTTGGCTGCCTGTGAATTCTGAGCTACTCGCACCTTGGGTATTGGCAGAGCATAGGAGCTGCGGGAGGTTTTCGCAGGCCTGTGTGTCTCCCTTTCACACGCGCCTCCTCTGCGTGGCTCCCTTGGTTGCCCTCACCTCCTACAAGCCTGGCCACCCACCTGGTTAATCAGCTTGGTCATTCAAACATGGTGGCGCCTGCCTTCAGCGCTCTAACGTAAAATGTATAACTATATTTGTTTGCTGTTCTTTCAAGGTAGTGTGTGTGTGTGTGTGTGTGCACGCGCGTGTGCATGTGTGTGTGTGTGCGCGCACGTGTGCATATGTGTGTGCGTGTGTGGTTTTGTTCTGGGAGGAACTGTTTGTGGTCTTTGCTGGAATAAGCATCGCCCATAGGCACCAGTTGCCGTTAGTTCCCAGTTTGGCTTTGTGCAGAGAAGAGAGCCAGAGTGCCAGACTCTCAATTTATTTTTTCCAATCCTCCCCAGGTATTGGGTGCAGGTGACTTTAGAGCTATTTTGACAGCCTTTTCTTTTCTTTTTTTTTTTTTTAAGCAACGCCTTTGACATGTCTTTCCAAAGCATTCATCTAGTCTTTATACTGACAGCCATTCTCTCCTCGTACTTCGGCACCAGTAGTTTCTGTCGTGTTAATTGTCTCATCCATGTTTTAGAGCAAGAAATTGGCTCTTGGTCATACCTAGCTCACCTGGGCAGAAGGACCCAGGCCTGAGTCCCAGGGTCCCTGCAGCTGCAGTGCTGGCCCCATGTGCAGACCCCCATCCCAGAGGGAACGGGCAGGGTGACCACCTGTGAGGTGTATAAACACCTGCCCGCACTGAGCCTCACGGACTTAGAGGACTCAGTCCACTTTAAAAGTGAGGCAGGAGGGCCTCCCTGGTGGCTCAAGGGGTTAAGTCTCAGCCTGTGAAGCTGTGGGCCGCCACTACGACAGGAGTTTGATCCCCAGCCAGGGAGCTTCCCGCAGGGCACAGCAGACCTCTCCTGCCTCGCCCGCGGCTCCCCTCAGCAGTGTATTTCAGATCTGCCTGTTCTGCTCCCCACTCTGTCTCTGGTGAACCCTCTCGCCCCCTGTACCTCTGGCCTACACCCCAGCTTGTATGCATAAATAAATAAATCTTTAAAAAAATGAGACAAGAAAAAGCAAGCAAGAGGCAAAAAAAATAAGAACAAACAAGGATTGTTTTTTGAATTTTTAAAATTTTATTCTGATTGGCTATAAAAAGACCGTGCATTGCACACGGACACCTGCTGAAGGAAAAAATACATATTTTAAATTTATTTTCCTTTAGTAAAAGTCAGTAAAGAGTATTTTTCTCATTCTTAACTACAAAATGCAAACCCCTGATTACACTGTCAGCATGCGCTTAAGAAGTATATTAGGAGCCTTTTATCCCCTAATACTGTATTTATCACCTGTCTGCATTTATTATTTACTTGATCTGCTAAGCTTGTTTTGTTGTGAGACAAGCGAATGACGTGGGGAAAGCCTGGACAAGGGCTTGACATGCCAAATGCTTCATAGCGCGCGTTTAGTGGAATTAAGAGCAACAGCAGGTTTGGAAACGCTTTTGTCCCGGAGAAGAAGTGTTGTTTCGGGAGGTTAACCTGCAGAGAGGGTTACGTATGTCGGACTTTGATGCCTCAGAGTTGCTGACATAAACACTCCGGGTGGAGGCCTGTCCATTATCTGTTATTTCAATAAACTCTCAGAGGACGGCGACTCTGGAGCCCGAAACAGGACACTCCCCCAGCTCTCCCCACTCCCACTTTCACTTCCGAAGTATTTTCACGTCCCAGATGAGGCTATAAATCAAACGGGCAGTTTCAAATGGACCTGCTAGCCCTTGGCATTTGCTTTCCTGCCAGTGCCCTGAGATTTGTGTGCAGCCCAGACAACAGGCTTACGGGAAAGGGCTTCTGGGGGACGCAGCCCTGAGCGCAGCTAATGTCTCCAGCGCTGTTGGCAGGACAAATCTGGCTTGGTTTTGGCCGCACCGGAGCCCATCTTGGCGACCTGGTGGCACACACAATTGCAGCGAGAAAATGAGGAGCTCCATTTACTTTAAAAACAGGCCCCTCCGCTTGCTGCGTGCTGTGGATGATGAGCTGGCAGCGTGGAGGGCTCCCGCCCGCGTCGGGCAGCTGGGCAGTCCCTGCCTGCCCGGACTGCAGGCGTCCTGTTCCGCTGCCGTGGCTCCGGGCGCCTCGCTGCCCGCCGCTTCTCCGTAATCCTCTAGCAAACCCCAGAGCCGGCACATCTGGAAGCAATAAATCTGCTGACCTAAATCCCACACCCCTCCTCCTTGTAATGAGAAGGAAACCTCTCCAGATTGTCTGCGAGATTAGCTTTGAAACAGCGTAAGAGAGAGAGACCACTCTGTCATAGTTGGCGGCAGGGTCCTTTGTCATTTCCACGAATCAAGGAGAGACCCACCTCCCCAGGTCTTTCACTCGTCTGTCCTCTTTTTTCTGTAGCCCAAAGTCACTTGTTTCTGTCACCCCAGAACTCTGAGGCGGACCTGTGCCTTAGCCTGCGGAGGTCCTATTTAAAGATCTGGACGGCTCTGCTGGATGCTGCCGGTCCTGCGGGAACTTGTCCTTCTGAGGGGACAGTGGCGGCCCTGTTGTTGGCGCAGGACCCTGGCTTCTGGCCTGCTGGCACCGTGGGCACCAGTGGAGCTGCCCAGCACTGCGTGTGCATCCGCTGGGCGTCGGGCATTAGCTCCGGGCCAGGCCCGCTCACACACGGACTCCAGCCATCCCGGCCCGGCGGGGCACGCGGCAGGGACGAGAACAAGCAGTGCCAGAGCTGACCCAGCACTGAGGGTCTGCAGTGCGCTGGGGCACGCAGGAGCGGCTGCCAGCCCTCCATAGGTGCAGGGCTGCTTCTGCCTTCCCTGGAGGAGGTGACGCTGGGCTGAAGCTCTGAGGTGGAGCAGGGGAAGCCGGAGAAGGGGCTCAGGTGCAGGGAATAGCCTGAAACTCAGGAAGAATGGACCAAATGTAGGGAAGGACACCCCAAAATGCAGGGCACCGTGGTGGGCGCAGCCAGGTGCTGGGGGTTCTAGGACATACCAGGGGCTGGAAGAGGTACTTTGGGCGCTGGGCTTCCCCTGAAGGTGTCTCAGCAGGGCAGCAGCCTGCCCGGTTTTGGCCTGGGACTGTCCTTTGGGAGGCCCCGCGGGCAGTGGATTGAGAAAAGCTGGCAAACTACGCCTCCCTGGTGGCGCGGCGGTTGGGCGCTGCGCTGTGGAGCTGTCTGGCAGCGGCGATGTGAGTTCGACGCCCAGCCGGGGAGAGTCCCACATGGTGCGCCAGACCTCTCCTGCCTCGCCCGCTGCTCCCCTCAGCAGTGTATTTCTGATCTGCCTGTTCTGCTCCCCGCTCTGTCTCTGGTGAACCCTCTCGCCGCCCCACGCCCCTGGCTTGTACCCCAGCTTGTATGTATAAATAAATAAATCTTTAAAAAATAAAAATAAAAATGAAAGCAGCAAAACTGGGAACAGTTTCAGTTGCTCTGCTAATTGCAAAGCCTCCGAACTTAAAAAAAAAAAAAAAAAAGAAAGAGAAAAGCTGGCAAACCCAGCTCATCTGCTACCCTGACTCTTTGATTCTCTGCAAGGCTGCCCTGGCGTCTCCCTGGCGGGTGGTTCAGTCTGTCCCAGGGCCGGGACTCACGGTGGCCTGGGGGCCAGCGATCAGCATGCTGCTCTCAAGCTCCCAGACCACGGAGCTCCCGGGGCGTGAGGGAGACAGACAGACGGCACAGGCTTGCTGGCCGGCGCCCTCTGCTTGGAAGGGCGTGATGGGGTGGTGGTGCTTTGTCTCGGCCCATCCCCCAAATAGCCAGTGCTCCCACTGGGGCTCCCCTCTTGAGAGCAAATTTTTATTTATTCAGACACTTGCGGGGTTGGCTCTGTGGTTTCCGTTGTCACCCTACTGCTCCTTCCTGGGGGCTCAGGCTGACGGGCACCGGGGCCCTCGCCCTGTTGGTTCCATTTGGGCCATGTTTTATTCACAGCCAAGCACGTTCGTCTCTCCTTGTGCCTGGCTGACCTCCCTGATTCGTGGGCAGAGCGCCCTGGTGGGCACAGACAGCGGCGACTGCCCTCTCTGTGACAAATGAAGGGCAGAAGGAACAAAAGAACGCTATTCCCTCAGAAGTAACGGTCCCCATATAGACGTTGAAGGCACTTGCTGGTCGTGGTTCTCTTTTCACAAGATCCTGATTCCCACTTACTCTGTATGGGGGAGCTGGAGGGGTAGAGGTGCGGTACAGCCAGACTTAACTCTGGGTTTTTTTTTTCCCCTTAAAGAAACGGGGAAACTTGAAAAAGTATTCCAGAAAGTGGAGACGAAACAAAAGGAGCCGATTCCCTAGGTGGCGGAGGCTGAGTTTCCTCTGATTTTTCCCTTGTGTGTGGAGGGCTTTTGTTTGGGGCATAAGCGCAGATTGGTTGCCAGATTTCTATTGTCATGGAAGTTGGTGACTCACCAGCCTGGAGAAGTACAAGGATTTAATGGATATATTTAGAGACCAGTGGAATCACAATCGGCCAGCAGGATGTCACAGCTGTTATGATGGGTATTTCATCCGTGACACGCGCCCTAACTCAGTTCCCCACAAAATCCAGCAAGTTTGGTGTTTCAGTTAGCTTTTGGTTAGTCCTTGAGGGTCTACCCTGTGTCACGCCCTTTGCTGAATTACACAGGCTAGTATCTAAATTTATGCCTCTGGTTGCGTCCGCTGCGTGAGAAGGCTGGGCCACCGCTTAACTGCTGGCTCTTCGTCCCCCCACAGCAGACGTGGTGCCATCAGTCTTGTTAGTGTGAAGCGTCTGGACCTTCCACACGTGTCTCCCTCATGAGCCTGAGAGCTGGTCAGGAAGGTGTTTGGTTCCTGCACTTGGGGTCCGGGGCTGCACTTGGAGGCCGTGCTGCTGGCATCTCCCTCCTTCACCCTGGAGCCCTTTGCTAAGCACAGTGGCTCCTCCTTCCGTTTTGAAAAAGAAAACCTCGCTTGCAAAAGCAGTTGTTCCCCAGTCATAGAGACATTTGCCTTCCTTCTGGGGAACAGACCCAAAAGGATTTTACCAGGGTTTATGAGCGGTGTTGATGGTGATGGTTCCGTGACAGTTGTTAGCTGTTATTCTTCTACGTAGAGGCACCTTGTTCATGGAGCTAGAGTGAGGTGCTGCTGGGGTACAAGCAGCCGCATAAAACTGGAAATTGCTCAATCGCTCACTTTAGGATTTTTAGCTTCAGCTGTGAACAATTCGAATAAATTTTGATTTACCCAGTCATCTTCCAAAACGCTTGCTAGATGGGCACATGAGTTGTCCTGTGGCTGGATTCAGAAATTTCATTCCATGGTATTAAAACAGGATTTGCCATTATGCTTTTCATAAGTTAGGGCAGCATTGCCACCTCAGAGCAAGGGTTCATCCGAATCACATGGGAAGGAGTTATCAAAGTTCCCACATCCTCCTGTCTTGTCTGATTTCCCCTCTACCCATTCACGCCTAGATGCTTTGCTCCTAAGAGTGCAGTGGAATCTTGGTGGAAATTTACAAGAAAACAGGGAAAGGTGTCGGACTAGTAAGTATGGGGTTTACAAAAGGCATGTCCATGATTGCAGTTGAGTATGTTACTTACAGTAGAATCCAAACAGGTTCTTGCTTAATCGAAATCTGATAAGTAGCGAGGGATGGTGAATAAACCAGCAGAGGAGGGGCAAGGAAAGACAGGGAGTGAGGGACTCGAATTCAGGGAAACTGACGCTAAGCTTAGTGGTATCCCATAACTTCGGAAAGGAGTTAACAGAACTAGTCTGCAAGTCTGAATACAATACGTGTTCAAGAAAGTGTAGGGAACTAACTTAACTCCACAAGTTGTTCCTCTGAAGTTGGAATGTCTATCTTCCAGAAGTAAACATGGGACCTGTCACTCCTTGGTCCTTGGCCTTCCGACCCCACCTGAGATGGGGGAGCAGGGTGCTGGCCAGCCCTGGATCGTCTCTGAGATGGGGGAACACGCACTAAGCATGCACTTGCTGGCACGTGGTGTTTAAAGACCATGGACAGGCCCCCCCTGGTGGCGCAACGGGTTAAGCGCAAGGCCTTGGAGCTGTCAGCGGCCGTGGCGCGAGTTCAGTGCCTGGCCGGGAAGATTCCCAGATTCCCACATGGTGCAGCAGACCTCTCCTGCCTCGCCCGCTGCTCCCCTCAGCAGTGTATTTCGGTTGATCTGCCTGTTCTGCTCCCCACTCTATCTCTGGTGAATCCTCTCACCACCCCACACCTCTGGCCTGCATCCCAGCTTATATGCATAAATAAATAAGTCTTAAAAAAAAAAACCATGGACACCCCGATTCTTGGATGGAGCAGGCACAGAGCCTTGTCCTGAGCTGTCGCCAGGTGAAATGAGATTATGTCCCTGAGGTCTTTACCTTGCTCTCATGGTTCTTCCGTGGGAGGGATGCTTGCTTTGGTGTTTGAGAGACCGCTGAGGTGAAGTTGTTTAACAAAAACATCCCTTGCCTGCTGCGCCTCTGCAGGGCATATGAAATCATGGACCAAACACTGATTCTTAGCCACCTTCTTCCCTTAAAGAAACACACAAGAAAGCCTTATCGCAGGTGATTGGACCTTCATGAATAAAGGACCCCACCTTTCTTTCATCTTTCTGTTGGTGTCCCGGACAGCTCCGCCCCTCAGGACAGAGCACCACGGAGGGTGCTGCGTGGCTGGGAGGGGGCCTCTGCGCTGCAGAACGGAGAAGGACACGCACAAAAGGAGAGGTGGGAAGGAGGGGTGCGCGGCGTCCCGACCATAGGTCATTCTCAGGATGTGAGAGCGTCTAGAGGTTGTTCGGTACCAGATATCTACAGAAGTTGTCCACCTGGAATTCATTTCCCTAGAAGGACTGCATTCTCTAGGAAAGTGCACACCTCCAGGCGTTCCGGGAGCCGGGTTGAAGGTTGCTGTGTTACCCCACAGTCCAGTGTGTGAGAAAAACCTTTTCTGGGTGGCTGGGTGACTGGGGGAGGGGAGGGAATCAAGCATGGCCAGGTTTGGGTTCATTGTCTGCTAAACAATGTTCCTGAGCTGAGGGGTGTGGAAGCTCACAAACAGGCCCCTTTGGTAGAGTTGCCTACTTCTGTAACATGATATCATTCCTTTAGAAAATATGGGCAAGCCAGTCTTTGCCTTTTGTTTCTGGGCAACACCTTTGTAAACTCTGCTTAAAGTAAGTTTTGTCCCCCTCTGCCGGCGTCAATCATTATTGCAGATTGCTTCCCATTTACCCACAGAGCCTAGATTTTCAGGGCTAAAAAAAAATCTGAGCTGTTGGTGTTCATTCATCTGTGCATAAAGTCAGCTCAAGTATGACTGGAATTTTCCATTCTTAATGCAGTATCTATAGTGACTCCTTAGGCTGCTTGGTTCTTGGCCCATAGGACTGTCTTTAGCCTGAGGAACCCTTGAGACAACTCTGGGCCTGCAGTTTATCTCCTGTCCTCTGCCATCTGGACTCTGGCGCTTCCAGTGTCCTCAGAAATGGTGCCCACCTTTGTGTCCACATTCCCATATGGTTAAGCGACTTCCCTGTCTTTGCACAGGCTTAGAAGCTGGGCCCTGGGGGGGTCAGGCTCATGGGGTTTTGGCGGTGAGTCCCCGGGTAGGATCCCCGTACCCCCGGTATGAGAGGTGGGCCTTTCCAAAGACCCCTCCTCCTCCTGCTTTGTGCCCATTGCGTCTGTGGCCACTCCTTCCTAGAAACTCTTTACCCCCTGATTTCCAGCGCGCTGACCTTTGCAATTACTTCCATTTCTCTGAATCTCCTTCTATTTTCCGCCTTGTGTCCTGTTCCTCCTCTTCGCCCCAGTGAGATGTTCTCCCACATTTTATCCCTAAAGTCCATTTTCATCTTAAAAACCTCAACTCCTCTACATGTGACCTGCTCTCTAGAGGCTCGCAAGTCGCCTCCACAGCCGGAAAGGTCCCTCTGTCCCAGGCTGTTGTCCTCTGTCTCGAGCGGCTTTCCTTTGGAGCGTTTCCTGTGCTCTCAGGCTGGCATGCCCAAGGGCCACCTGCTGTCCAGGCGCACGGACCGGTCAGTGCGCGTGGCAGCCGAGCCCAGTGCAGGACGATTGTTTATGCTCCGTGGACTCGTTACCCGTCTCGCCACAGGAGATTGTTTTCTGCTTTTCTCACAAACTGGAGGGGAGTGTGAGAAGGGGAGCAGGCGGGGATGTCCACGCAGACACTTCTGTCACCGCCCAGCTCCAAGGAGAACTAACGTGTGTTTTCCATGCTGGTCTCGGCTACGTCCTCTAAGGGGACCCGGGGGCTTGTGCCGCAGAGGGGTGCGACCTGCTTCGTCACATCTTACACGTGGGCGCTGATATTGATGAAACCCCAGGCATGTGTTCACGAAGGCAGAGGACCGACCTGAGGCACATTTCTTGGACTTGAGTGTTCCTGGCTTCTTGTTTTTGGACATATAATTAGAAGAGCACAACATCAGTTTTAAAAAAAAAAAAAGACTCTCTCCTGGGTCACGCTTTCTGGAATTGCGTAGGTAGCAGTTGTTGTGGTTATGCTGCCCTGACAAAGGCGTCACCTTGCGATGTCTTAGGTGCTCTGGTCCTTGCACTCTTGTTTTTTTAAAATATTTATTTATTTATACGTATAAGCTGGGGTAGGTGTGTGTGTGGGGCGGGGGGGCGGGGGGTGAGAGGACTCACCAGAGACAGAGTGGGGAGCAGAACAGGCAGATTGACTGAAGTACACTGCTGAGGGGAGCAGCGGGTGAGGCAGGAGAGGTCTGCTGCACCCTGTGGGAATCTCCCTGGCCGAGGATCGAACTTGTGCTGCAGTGGCTGCTGATAGCTTCGTAGTGCTGAGACTTAACACTTTGTGTGCCGGTGCCCTTTAAATTTACCAGCCCTTGGGGCCGGCCATTTTCTGTGCCACCACATGAATGGTATAAGCATTCAATAAAACACACACAACTCCTGAACTACTGGATATTAAAAAAACTGTAATATCTCTCATAAAACACCTTACACTTTCACCAAAACAATGTGTAAAGCTTCTAGACTGAG
>PVIJ01004130.1:0-43776 GCA_004024925.1 Scalopus aquaticus | reverse complement strand
AGAGACCAGATGAACGCGTATTAATACGTGAGCGGCCACCTGATACGGTGACAAAAACACGTACTAATACGTGAGCGGACCACAAAGTGTTAACCCGTTGCCCCATCAGTGAAGCCCGGTCCTTGCACTCTTCTTAAGTCTGCACGATTCTCAGGTATCTTATGTTTTCTGCACACTCTGGGTATCAGTAGCATCCTGACCCAGTCACCTCATTGGAGATGCTGCTTGGGTGGGCTGGAATTGCAAGCTCCGTGCTGGCAGAAGTTGGCGTTCTCCAGCCCTCCCAGTGCTGTTCGCAGCCCTCGCATTTCCGGCGGCGGTGTCACCTGCGTGTGCGTCTGTTCTAGTTGCAGATCCCCAGTGTGAAGGGCTTTGATTTTGCCAAGCAGCATCTGGGTCAGCACAATAAAGACGACATCCTGATCGTCCATGAGCCTGCGCCGCCGCCGGGGCCGGGGAAAGACCACACCACGCCCTCGGAGAACGGAGACGTGCCGAGCCCCAAGGCAAAGATCGCGTCGAAGACCGTCCGTCACCGAGGAAGGTGCTTGTTGGGCTTTCTGTGTTGTCCTCCACCCCAGAGCATGCTGCTGTTTTCAGGGTGTCAGTGTCCAGTGCCGGGAAGGCCGTGGGTGAGTGCTGCCTGCGCCTGCGGCCTGGGAGACTGATACCGGCTCCCCCAAGGTCGAGGGGCCGCGGGCTGCTGGCCGCTCGGTCGACCAAAGCAGACCCGATTTTGCTTTCCCGGAGGGGTCTAAGGTCACGCATCTCTGTGATGGGGGGTGTCTCCCGGGACCTGATTCGGGGTGATCAGCTTGATGTGTATTTTCCGAGGTCAGCCCGCATCAGAGTAGGATGTAGGGGTGGTGTGCACTCGGCCAGCACGGCGCTGGCGTCTCATCATTGGTTCTGCGGGGCTGGGTCACGTGCCGCTTTCTCTGCGTGGTTTTCCTCGCCTGGTCCTCCCTGGTAGCATGTTGAGGGTCCTCACGGCCCCCGCCCTGCCCAGCAGCCCACCCCCAGCTTATTTCCATTCGTCCTATCAAATAGAGCACACGGAGACCTTGTCACCAGACTGCCCGGGGACCCGAGTCGCCCGCACCCAAGTCGTTCCGGCACAGGGCGGCTCTTGACCCCTCAAAATATCAGCCTGCCTTTGAGCTCTGGGATTGCAAATCCTGATGTTCTGCTCAGAGGGAAAAAGTGTGTGATCGCATTTGAAACGATGTCATAACATCTGACTTATCAGAAAGCCTACCCCACGGGGTAGGTTCTGGCCTCCTTTTAAGAATTGGCTGCTATGGGAACATGATCTCTGCCAGAGAAAATGAGGGATGGAGAGAGATGCAGGCTAAGATGAAATCAGATCATTAAATTTAGTTTCTAGGCTAGCCCAACCTTGCAAAATAGCTTTTTCTCCCCGTGGGTTCCTCCTAAGCATTTAGTCACGACATCTCAGTGGTTTGCATGGCGAGTCGGTGTTTGGGCATCTCTCGGGCACCAGAATGTCTTGGCGTCTCACACTGTGGTATAAGCCAGGAAACGCCAAGCACAGGAGTGCTGCTCTCTGGTTGCGGATTTTCACTGGCCTGGTGCAGCCTTCGCCTTCATGTCTAGAGTGAAATCTCAGGGGGGCCTGTGTCTTTGAGGTGTAAGTGTAGGCCTCTGGCAAAGCTCTGGCCTTATCAGGGCTGACTGCAGAGCTCGCCTGGCTTTCTGGGATTCTGCTGGCCCCTTAACCCCGAACCTGGCCCGAACTCAGGTCCTCGGACCCCCCACCCCACCCCCACCCGCCGCAGATCCCGCCGGATCCCACCCTTGCCCTGATCCCGCTGCCGACTGGGGGAGCTCAGGGACTGTCCAACACTTCAGCCCTTCATTTCCTGCAGGAAGCGGGCCTTGAGATAACGTTTTGGGTTGTCCGTTTCTGACTTCCACAACTGGATTAACAGGACCCTTTTCTCCCCCTTTCTTCCAGCTTCCTAATGGCTGTGTGTTTTGTGCCTGCAGAGTTTCTCCCTCAGACGCTGACTCCACAGTGAGTGAAGAGTCCAGCGAGAGGGAGGCCGGAGACAAGACGCCGGCATCGGTGCCCGACGGCAAGGCCCACCGAGCCCCGCACAGCGGTCTGTGACCTTCCGGTTCTCCGCCTTGTCGCTGGTCGCTGCTCCCCAGGGGAGGGCTCCCGGGGCTGCAGTGGCCGGGCACTAACCACTGCCCAGCAAGGCGATGTTTGTCCGTGTGGGGACATCCTCTGTGTCCTGCTTGGTCGGCCCTGCACTGGGGTCTGCCTGCAGGCTGGGGGACCGGGCTGGAGGCTCGGGGTCTGCGGGGTCAGCTTTGAGATTGACAGCCACGCACGTTCTTGCTTAGAGTCCTAACCATTTCCTCCTTGAGGGGCGGGGAGGAATCTTAGGAAAACCATAGTCCCAGAACCGCCTCCAGGGCTCTGTGGCCTTCTTAGGAGCCGGTCAGCATCCCGCAGGCCGTGGTTGGTTAATCAGGCGGTTTGGCATATTTGCCCTTGGGGAGTCTGACGCAGGAGCCTCACGGGCAGGTACGAAACGAACTTCACTGGCACTAGAAAGCGTGTGACTGGGAAATGCGTGCCCAGTGGCAGAAGGAAGCCCCCGGGTCTCACTAGATTGGGGAGCAGTTTTTGGTCCAACGGGGAGTAACTTGGTTTCGGTTTAGTAGATTGTTAAGTGGATGTGCTTGTGCTGCTGTTGTAGTTGTGGGAGTTTTGTTTACATTCAGGATTATGTTCCAATAGTGCTAAGAACATTGGGACGCCTCAGGGTGTTTTTAAGGCTAGTTTTTATTTCTCTGCAGAAAAGGCAGGTGAGAGTAGCTGCGGAACAGATTCTGGGTGGAGGCGGGGGCCTGAGCTCTCCATGTGGTGCCCGAGGGTTTGCAGGCCCCAGGGCTGTGGGCTCCAGGGGGCAAACTAGCTGATTTTTGAGAGTCCTTCCAGCTCCTTCCAGTTGTTGCTTTTATGATGTTAAAGAAATATCCCTGTAGAATAAGGGAAGGGATTTTTCTTTGGGTCCAGTTTTAGAGAATCCTTTCCCCCACCCCCAATTTTACATCCTGTCAGTCATTTTTAAAAAATATTTATTTATTTATGCATACAAGTTTGGGTGTAGGCCAGAGGTGTATGTGTGGGAGGGGGTGTGAGAGGATTCACCAGAGACGGAGTGGGGAGCAGAACAGGCAGATTGACTGATATACACTGCTGAGGGGAGCAGCAGGGAGACAGGAGAGGTCTGCTGCACCATGTGGGAAGCTCTCTGGCCGGGGATCGAACTCGTGCTGCAGTGGCTGCTGATAGCTTCATAGTGCTGCACTTAACCCGTTGTGCCACCAGGTAGGCCCCCTAACAATCGTTTATTACCTTGTTACCGATGGGCTGTTTTTGATAGACAGGATTAAATTTTAATTTCCATTCCAGGGAATAAATAGTTGAGGAAACAAACAAAAAGAAGTGTCAACTCTGGATTTTCTGTGAATTGCTTATCTGAGAAAATCTGGCTTTTAGTTTCTGCATTTAACTCCTTATTAATATGACAGTATTATAATCACTGTATGCTAAGTGGCTTACAACGGTCAAATATCAGTCTCAACATATATCCCAAATCTAAGGGGCTCACGCTTCAGCTTAGGGACTGAGGAGTGACTGGAAGGGGGCGGGGGACCAGCCGCTCCTGGGAATATTAGAAGCTCAGATGCTGCTGTTACGACTTAACAAGACGTCAGCCCTTAGTTTCATATTTCAGAAAGATATTTTTCTCACGACAAACATCAGTTCCCTTTGAAAACATTACTTCTTTAAGCTTTGGTGCCGCTGTAAAGGCATTTTTATTGCTTGCACAGAACTTCGTTAATACACATTAAAAAAAGATTGTGTTTTCAGTCATAGCTTTTCAGGTATTTTGGAACTCACATAAAAATCCTTCTTCAGTTGCCAGTGATGATGAAATGCAGAGCAGGGAGGCAGGAGGTGGCCTGAGAGCCACACTGGGGTTCCCCCTGTTGCTCCGGGACCAGGGGTCCTAGATCGGTGGCCCAGCGTGGCCACTGGCCATCTCTCGGCCTGGCTGTCGTGACATCTGGCAATTTCGGGGCCTGGCAGTGGAAGCTGAGAAAAGATGTTGGTTTCGGTTTTGATTGACTTGAGGTTGCCCTTTCTTTCCGACTGACGCTTTGGGGAAGGTGGCTAGGCCCTGGGGACCGTCCTCATCCCCAGTTACCCTGTGGTGTTCACACTGTTCCGCTGCTCCCCGTAGCCTGGGGGCGAGGTGTCTGGCATGACTGCGGCTTCCCCTCCCTCCTCTTCATCGCCACCCAGGAGGTCGGGGCCTCGAAATGCCGAAGGGCTCCTCTTGCTCTCTGTAGCTCGCAGGTGTGCAAGGGTGCGGTTTTTAAGTAGCCAGAGCCTCTTGATTTGAATTCCACACCTTCCACCTTCCAGAATGTGCCGTGGCAACTCCACTGGCACCTTCCTTTGCTTGTGCTGTTCAGGATGCCAAACACATGGTTTGACAAGTTTGCTCCGCTACTTTTGACTGCGTGTTACATCAGTAATTGGAGAACATCTGTTTATAAATGATGGTGATTGGGAGTTAGAATTCTCCTCTGGAGATGAAGGGAGATTCCCGCATGCTTTTTGAGATAAAATTTTATAAACTCCCTGGAGGGGCCTCAACACGTAGTCACCATTCAGCCCGTTTACTAAGTGCTGGTGAAGGGTCGGGGCTGGGGAGAAGTCGTGGGAGTGGGGCCCCTGCTTCCCAGGACGCTGTGAGCATGCAGTCGGACTCAGCTGTGGGTCGGGAGGTCAGTATTTCTTCTTAGAAGTTGTGTTGTTTCGGCATTTGTTAATTCAGATCCTCCTCCGTCATCCTGCTCTCCTGGCTGTGGAGCAGTTCCTGTCACAGCTCCTTAGCTGTTTGGCTTTGTAACATTGAAGGAACAGGGATTTGAATCCAAACTCGCTACTTGCCTGCTGGTGGGCTGTGCAGTATTAATCTCGAGGCGTCCACTGTTCTTGCCGGGGGTCATTATTATCCAGGGAATTTTGTGAAAAATTGTGCCATGCATAGTAAACTAAATATAGTCCAGCCTATAGATACAGATAAATCTGTAAGCTGGTGTGTGTGCACGTGTGTGTATGGGTGGTATGGGGTGTGTGCATGTGGGGTGTGTGAGGGGGTGTGTTTGACAAATAAGAGAGCCCTATTTTCAGCCTTTAAAGGGTTGGTTTTCAAATAATAGGTGTGTGGGGGGGATCCTGTGCACCCCCTACTTTTCTGGTTGTAGTTGGTGAGTTGCCGAGGCGGGGTCCATGTGCACGTCAGATGGGTTGGGGCGTGGACAGAACAGTCCCGGGTGTGCAGTTCTGTGACCCAGACAGTACAGGGGGAGCAGCCTTTCCTCCTCTGCCTCAGTCTCCCCTTCCTGCTACTGGTCTGTGCCCATCATGGAGGAAAGCAGGCTCACCTCCAGGGGTCAGCAGCTTACCGGGTGTGGCAAGTCTGGGTGAGCAAGGCCGGGCATCCGGGAAGCTGCGTCTCCTCTGCCGCACTGCCTGCATCGAGGAGCTTCTGCTGTGATCAGTGATGGCTGCGGGCTGCCTTCCCGCACATGGTCAGGCTCCCTCCCAGCCCAGGCAGGGCGGGAAGGCCCGAGAACAGCCAAGGTTGCTGAGAGAGGTTGTGCATTTACAGAGTTTTAGAAATAATTTCCAATTGCATGGGGTAACAAATGCAACTTGAGAGAAAGTACGGAGTCATCACTGATGTGCTCTCCTGATGTGAAATATCAGCTCTGGCTTCTTACTGCCTTGCTCAGCTGTCTTACCTCTCCCTTCTCTCCTTGTGCTTGAGTTCTCAAGCCTGAGGTTTTGGCTTCAGTGTAGTTTCTGTATGCTCTCACCCCACGTGGCCTGCTGACCACCTATTTTATTTATTTATTTATTTTTAAAGATTTATTTATGCATATAAGATCTAGGGAGTAGGCCAGAGGTGTGGGGGTGAGAGAACTCACCAGAGACAGAGTAGGGAGCAGAACAGGCAGACCCACTGAAATACACTGCTGAGGGGGGAAACGGGGAGACAGGAGAGGTCTGCTGCGCCATGTGGGTCAGCTCCCTGGCTGGGGACCGAACTCGTGCTGCAGATAGCTTCATAGGCCGAGTCTTAACCCATTGCACCACCAGGGAGGCCCCACCACCTATTTTAAATAAAGCAGCATCCAGAGAGGACTGTGACTGGGGCAGGCACTGATGATCTCAGTGCATCGGACCAGCTCTGTAATCTTCCCGCCTACCCAGCCTGTCTCCCCCACTCCTTCATCTCTATCTGTCTTTGTCTTTTTAAAATTAAATTTTATGGGGATTACTTCTACTTTAAAAGCAATACTCATTAGAGAAAATTCTCATGATACAAAATACAAGAAACTGAAGAAAATCACCAAGCAGGTCAAGATTCAGTCTGTTAGGATTTTTAAATGCTTCATTTCCATCTTTTTTCTACACTTTTTTTTTTTGTCTTTTTCACTATTTGGATTACTTCGGGGAAAAAAATCACAGTGATAAAATAGACACTTCATGAAATTTACATTTTTAGCCATTTTTAAGTATAGTCTTCATCTCTTTTTAAAATGTGAATTGATTCCCTGTGGGCAGTGGTATTTTCTTCTCATACCTCTTCAGCTTAATTTTCTTCCTCCCAGAACTGAAAAGCTGAGTATACACTGTTAACCAGTATGTAGTTTGATGTCCCCAGTCTCCTCATTTGCTTGCTTGCTTTTTTTTTTAAAGGATTTTATTGACTTTTTAAAAAAGATTATTTATGCATACAAGCTGGGGTGCAGGCCACAGGCATGGGGTGGTGAGAGGGTTCATCAGAGACAAAGTGGGGAGCAGAACAGGCAGATCTACCGAAATACACTGCTGAGGGGAGCAGTGGGCGAGACAGGTCTGCTGCGCCATGTGGGAATCTCCCTGGCTGGCATCGAACTCGCACTGCCGAAGCCGCCGACAGCTCCACAGCGCTGCGCTCAACCAGTTGCACCATCAGGGAGGCCCCTCGTTTGCTTTCTGAAGGGCGTAACCGCCTTGCCAGCTAAATGCATGTCGCTCCAAAATGACAGGGATGTTCCGAGATGCTGTTACTATTTTTCTAAAAGTTTAGTGAGTTGCTTGTTAACTGACAGGCAGACTTCAGGCTCAGGTCAATGACCTTTACCTTTTCTTTGAAGACTTTGAAACACAAAACAATACAGGGCAGTTTTTGGACAAAGTGCCAGAACAACTTTCACATCTTTTCTAAGGATAATTGGCTGTCACATGGGCTTACCACCTTGCCCGAGTTTCAGGTGTCCAGCTTTATGCTTCAGCTTCTAGGGTATTTGTAATTGTTGTGTAGGGTAACACCACACTGATAAAAGGGAGTCATGGAGCAAACTGTTATGTCAGGATGCTGCTGAGAAGGCAGAACCTGGCCTTTTTATTTAGTGAGAGTTTTTTTTTCAGAATCGGTTTCTTAGGGTCAGAGGATAAGGAGAAAACAATTAGTAGGAAGAAAGTATGTTTGTCTAAACTTTTGGGGAGAGGAGTCTGCGAATCCGAGTTAAATTTATAGCCCAGTTTTATGGCCCACAGTTTGAAGTTGATAACCCGGCCTTCGCTCTAGACACCTGCCTCGTTTAACAAGGCATTTTGCTGAAACTCTCTAGGACACAGAGATATACATCAGTCAGCGGCTCTCCAGGCATTCCTGGTCATGCCTCGTAATGCATACTCATGTCCTAGGAGATTTAAGCATCCTGCTCTTGTTTAACTTAAGAGGCACCTCCGTGGTGTCAATGGTTGGTTGATTGACTTGGCCTAACGGGCTCTGTATTGACAAGGCTGAACTGCATAGCCAGAATGGTGATTTAAGGAGCTTTTGGATTCTAGCAGACCCACAGTAATTTTTTTAAAAGATTGATTTATTTAGGCATACAAGAGCTGGGGTGTAGGGCAGAGGCATCGGGGGGTGAGAGGATTCACCAGAGACAGAGTGGGAAGCAGAACAGGTGGACTGACTGAAATACACTGCTGAGGGGAGCAGCAGGCGAGGCAGGAGAGGTCTGCTGCGCCATGTGGGAAGCTCCCTGGCCGGGGCTCAAAATCGTGCTGCAGTGGCTGCAGATAGCTTCACAGTGCTGAGATTTAACCCTTGCGCCACCAGGGAGGCCCAGTATTTGTAATTTTTAACAAGGCTAAGGCAATATTTACTGTAGACAATTTACATAGTGAAGACCCAGATATGTGACCACAGAGTGGATTTATGTTTTTTGATAGGGGCCCCTCCGCAGATTCTTTGAGGTATAATCCAGAGCACTGGGTGTTGCCCTTCTCTGGGGTGACGTTACTTGTCCTGCTGTCCCTCCGTTCCAGGGCCACCTGCCCCCAGTTCAGGCACAGAGCAGCACTCGTCCGCCTCCATCTTTGAGCACGTGGACCGAATGTCCCGCTCCTCCGAGGCCAGCCGGCGGGTCCCCAGCAAGATCCAGCTGATCGCCATGCAGCCCATCCCAGCGCCGCCCCTGCAGCACCCCGTGCCGACCGACCGGGTGGCAGAAACCAACAAAATTAACAAAGAGGTGTAGATGTGTATTTTAATTATAAAGCACATTCACTTTAAAAAGGGAGTGAAAGCTAAGGGGAGGCTGAGGGGATGGCCGCGGACGGGGAGGGGTCTTCATTTTCCCACGGCGCTCAGTTCCTTAGGTCAGATACTGCTCCGAGACCCGCCAGGGGCTTTGGCAGAGGTGCAGGAAAGAGCCCGAGCTGGTTGCCCCTGTTTGGGAACCTGGATTTTGGAAGGATTCCCGACATTCCCAAAACAGTGGCTCGCTGTGCCTCAGCCGTTTGACAACATAATTTATGCAGCCAGTTGCTCTCCTTCTGGGAGTCTGGAGTTTTGGCACATGCTGGGCAGAGGGGTCTGTGGGACCAGCCCCCAGTAAAAACGTTGGGTGCTGAGCCCCCACCGGGCCTCCCCAGAGGACCACATCTAGCCCACGTTGTCACCACTCCTTGTTGGAAGAGTGATCAGGTCCTGGGTGACTCGGGGAGAGGCTCTGGAAGCTTCGTCCAGGTTTTCTCCAGAATCCACCCCGTGCTCATTTCCCTTTGCTTTGTGTTCCGTGCTGTCATAAGGGAGACTAAATGCTGAGTCTCGCGAGCTCGCTCAGTGAGTCAGCGGGCCTGGGGTGGTGTGGGGACCACAGCAGACTCTGGGACACATGCTAGACCTGCGCTGGCCTAGAAGATGTGGGTGATTCCCAGTAAAACCCCTTTCCAGGCCAGCCGGAAGAGTGAGCGAGATCTGCTTCCCGCCTGAGAAACTTAAGCCGGTTTCTGCCCTCCCCACAGCCCTGCCCACACTCACCGCTCTTGCCCACCTCTCCCATCTTCAGATCCCGCCTGCGCTTCTAGGGCTAGTTCACACACAGCTGAGCGAAGTCTCCATTCCCGTGGGTGCCTCTCTTTGGGGATGAAGGTGCTCACGTCTGGGAACCTGTTTTGGTAACTCCAGATGTTTACCAGTAAATGGGCATTTTACCAGTGCCATGCAGATGTCTTCACCGAATCTATCTTAATTTAAAATTCTCTAAAATAGTAATATTATTGGGTATGGAAAACATGTGCTCCTTCCTCAGGGAGATTTAAAAACTGTTTCATTTAGGGGTTATATTTCTGCTCTTCCATATGTGCACATGTTCCACTTACTCTCACTGCTTCCATGTCCATGCCCTCTCTGCTTCCCTCCCTCAGCCCCAACCGTTAAACTCTTTCACCGAGTTCAAGATTTATTCCTGCTGCATTTTACCTCTATATGTTTTTTGTTGTTTGTATTCCAGAGATGAGTGGAACCATCTGTTATCTGTCGTGCACTTTCTGACTTGCTTCATTAACAGAATCGCCTCACATTCCATCCATTTTCTCCCCAAAGCCATTAGCCCATCTTTTCCACAGGGGTATAGTATTCCACCAGATAGACATGCCACAATTTCCTTACCCATTCCTCTGTTGAAGGGCGCTTGGGTTGGTCTGAGGGGCCTGTGATAGCCAGTTGTTGGTTTCCTTAAATAAATTCCAAGTTGTCATGGGCCAGTTTCCCAGGTCTGAGTGATTTTGCCCTATTGGGGTCCTGTGGGGCTCCCCACCCTCACACCTCTTATTTGGAACTACAGTCTGCAGGTGGGTGTGCCAGCCTCTGTTCCACCCTCTGTGGCCTGGGGGAGCCGAGGGTAGCCCTCTAGGGGTAGGGGCTGTGGCAGGAAGGTCTCCCCCAAATAACTTATGCACCCAGGTCCTGGAAACTTTCCAGCTCCGCCCTTGGCCTCATTTCTTCCTCCCCGACCCGGCAGATTCAGACGGCGCTGCGGCACAAGTCGGAGATCGAGCACCACCGCAACAAGATCCGGCTCCGCGCCAAGCGCCGCGGGCACTACGAGTTCCCGGTGGTCGACGACCTGTCGTCGGGTGACACGCGCGAGCGCCACCGCGTCTACCGCAGGGCGCAGATGCAGATCGACAAGATCCTGGACCCCACGGCCAGCGTGCCCTCCGTCTTCATTGAGCCCAGGAAGAGGTGGGTCCGGGCAGGGCCGGCCCCTCTGCAGGGCCGGGGAGGGGCCGGGGTTTCCGGCCCAAGGCTCTGATTTGGCCCGGAGGTGTATCCCGGACAGGCAGTGGCCACTGCTGGATCGGCTCAGGGCCTCGGGGCTCACCTGTGTGTGCAGGGGCCGCCTCATTCATTCTGCGCGCGCTCTCGCTGGCCTCAGAACAGGGTCCCTGGTTCATTTAGCCTGCCCCCCGGAATTCGGCCTCTCTGCCCAGACCTCCCCTTCTGGCTCTCTTGGCCCGCTGCCTCCACCTGCTCTCACCCCCATGAACTGTCGGGGGCTGCTCACCCAGCGCGGCGGCCTCGCGCCTCCTGAACGTCAGATTAGCTGACTAATGTCCGGGTTACAGGCTGCGTCCCAAGAGCCCTCCGAATGCCGCTCGCTCACCAGCATCACGTGCTCACCGCGCTCGGCCTCCTGAAGCCCGCGCAGGTGGCGGGGAGCCCCCAGAACGCACCGAGCCTCACCATTGTGCCCCCACTGCAGGGTGCTCACGGCTCCTGGGTGCACAGTGTGGGGAAGGCTCATTTCCTTTGGAGGTAATCGCCCTTTCCCTCGGCAGCTCGCGGATCAAACGTTCCCCGAAGCCGCGCCGGAAGCACCAGGTCAACGGCTGCCCTGGCGACGCCGAGAAGGACAGGCTCATCACCACCGACAGCGACGGCACCTACAAGAGGCCCCCCGGCGTCCACAACTCCGCCTACATTGGCTGTCCGGTGCGTTCTGCCCACTCAGCCTCTGGGGTGGGTCACCGCGGTGCTCAGAGGGGACGGGCGGGCCGGGTGCCCGGCCGGCTGGGTGGTGAGGCGCGGGGCTGGGGCCTGCCCTCCGCCAGGGACCAGGTCATCGCAGCCAGGGGCCGCTGGGCGAGCCCCGTGGCACGTCTGTGCTGCTCCTTTCTGTGAGCAAGCCCTGTCCTCTCAGGCCTGTCGTGGGCACTTCTTGGGATTATTTGGAACAGAGAAATGTCCAGCAAGTTTTTTTTCTCCCCGGTCAGAGTTGTTTGGATTTCTTGGCGATAGGTGGGATATTTAGGGCATTGTCCCTCCCTTCTCCTGAGTGCTAGGAGGGTATTACATTTACTGATATACTTGTTTTCTACTTTCGTGGGGGAAAAGCTCTTACTGGAAATCAAGAAATAGGGAACAAGACATTTTTTTCCTAACTGAAAGAGGCACAGAGATGCTTGCACTGTTGAAGGCAGGCATTGATAGACACACACAGACCCCATTGAGTAGGGAAGAAAGGGCCAGTCTCCCTGAGGGGCTGTGAGAAATACTGGCACAAAGACACCCCGAGACAAAGAGAGGCAGCCCCCTCTGCAGAACGTGCAGCGGCGCCTGCGGCCCAGCGCTGGACACAGCCTGTCTTGCTGCAGGAGACGCCCCCTCCTCCCGGAGACGCGCCCACAGAGCCCTCCTGTGCAGGAGAGATGGGCCGCGGCCCTGCTGTGGGCAGGAGTGTGAGGACACAGTTCCTCTAGCCTGGACTTACGTGGCCGACCACCCTCGTTTCAGTTTAGCGTTTTTCCCCCTGAAGTTAACAGAGGACTGACCCTGGAAGTCACTCACACTCTCCATGGCCGTCCTGGCCGCGGCTGGATAGCATTGAATCCGGGGATGATTCGCAACCGGCCCTTTCCTTGGGCACTTACTGTTTCGCCTGTGCTAAAGACCGGTGGAACTCATCATCTGCTCGTGAGGGCTGGGGTGATTCTGGAGTGCTGGGGGGCTGCAGAGAGGCGGCTTTGGGCTGACGCTGCCAGCGAATTCCTGAGCGGAGGAGCCGCGCTGCAGTTCCCACAGTAGAGGGCGCGCTTGTGCTGCTCTTCGTTTGGCTCTTGTGGGTGCGTCTGTGGCAGCGCTGCCCTGGGCAGTCACCTGGAGCTTTTGTTTTTTTCTCATGCAGGGACTTCTAGACCCTGTTGTGTGAACCTGAGGACCAAGGGGGAAAGGGAGCACCCTTCTCCCCACTTCCCGTCTGCAGCCTGGGCTCATGCTGTCAAAGGAATCTCCCCGCCCCATCCCTTCTCTCGGTATCTTTTAGTCCTTTGCGTTCCATCATCTTGACGTCCCACCCCGCGTCGGGAAGCTGTCTTTCCCTGCCTCTCTCCGTCACCGATGGCCCTCATCAGGCCTCTTTCACGGGGGCCCAGGTCACCCTCCTCCTCGCTTTTCTCCTGCGCAGAGCACACAGGCGAGCCCGTGGGAAGAAGCCTTCCCTGGGCACATCAGCTCAGCAGCTGCTTCGCCGTCACGCATGGCTGTTGCTCAGATTCCTAAAACGAGTAACTTTGTCAGACGGACTTTTAATTTTCTTTCCCTGATAATAATCGTGAAACAACTGCTTTCCAAACATGCCTTTCTCGCCAAGTCACCTTTTCTTAGGGAGGACTGTTTAAGGCCAGACGAGCGCTCGTCTCCTAAGGCCAAATAGTGCCGGTTCCTTGTCACCAGGGTCACCTTCCGGCAGGCCTTGGGAACCCCGGCCCTTAGGCCACACCGCCAGCTGTCGGGGCTTGTGAATAGAGTTTGGTCGTGACGGCCCCCCACTCGTTTGCGCTCTTGCTTCAGCGGGCGGAGCTGGGTTAACTGTAGCAGAGGCTCTTTGCTCCCCTGAAATGTTCCATGTCTGACCCTTTACAAAGTTCATCAGTCTCAATATAATTTATCTTCCCAAGCCAGACACTTGTGGAGTGAAAGGAGGTGCTGGAGATGACCACCCTGGGACTCTGGCCCAAACCGAGGTGGTCCTGGCCGGCCAGGCATATGCTCACACCCTTGTCATGCCCACAGAGGGTTGTAGCAGTGGGTGCCAGGACATAGCACCTTTGCTGGCTGAAGGTGGGGAGGTCCGTGTGTGTCGTGAAGGCTGAGAGTTGGCCGGCTCCGGTGCAGAGGAAGAAGGGGCATATGAATGGAGCACACCGGGCTCCGGCGAGCGGGGCTCAGATTCTAGTTCCACTCTGCCGAATCTGTTAGATCTGTTTTTCATTTATCGTTAAGTCCCGTCTGTATGTGCAACGAGCTCGCTGTTGGGATACGGAAGAACGAACAGGCCCTTTTTTGGCCCACAAGTTCCTGAGAGACTTGCCCGAGGATAGGGAGGCAGCCAGCCAGACAGATGGAGGGAGGGGGCGCCGGCGTCAGGGCTCTGCAGCTCTTTGCCTGCTCGGCAGGGTTTGAGGGCCCGTGGGAGTCCCAGAGAACGGTCCCCCCACCTTTTAGAATTCACTTCTTCTGTGCACTTCAGCCTGGAGGATTACGAGCACTAAGCATGCACTGGGCGGTGACGGCAGCTCCTGGGGCTGCCTCCCACTGCGTGGAAGATTCTGGACTTGCGGCTTCTTTATGAGGCCACACCACTCACTTCCTTGCAATAGAAGCCAGATCCCAAAGGCCCCATGGGGACACCGCCCTGCCTCTGAAGAGACCCCTTCCTGGCCTGTGGCCTTTTCCAGACAGTCTTCCTTCTTGCACGTGTGTGTGATGTTGGAGGTTGGGAGGGGCATTGCTGAGTACAGTCTTCCTTGTCTCCTCCTTGGGGTGACCAGGCACGGAAAAGGGGCCTAATTGTGTTTACCTCAAAATCCATTCCTTCCAGTGCTGGGTGGTAAATGAGAGACCCCTTTGGGGGCACCAGTCCTTACTGAGAGTTCCTCCAGGACGAGGGTGTCAGCACGGCCGTGACAGGCGCACACATTTTGGAAGCAGGCAGACAGGGCCCAGCGGGAGCTCTGGTGAGGGGGAAATGCTTCCCAGCTCCCCATGTCTGGGGCAGCCACTGCCCAGCTGGCTGTTTGTGTGGAGCCGTGAGGGCCTGGTGAAGCCAGAGCTTCGGTTTCTGCCGAGAGAATCTGGAAACCTGAATTTTGATAGGACGTTATCAGATTTAAAAAATACTATTTTTTAGAAGACTGTGTGGGCCAAACAAAACTGGTTGCTGGGTTGTTCACGGTTTCTATGTAGTAGCTCTGTGCAGTAGCATGTACATCATGCAATGACATGTATAGGGTGTAGTCTGTGTATAGCATGTAGTAGCAAGTGTGGTGCGTTATAACATGTACCCCACACAATAGCATGTATTATGTGTATAGCATGTAGTAACAGGTGTGGCATGTGTGGCATGCCATGGCACTGAAGCATGCAGTAGCATGTAGTTGCACGTGTGATATGTAAGCAGCATGTACAGTGGCCTGTGTACATGTAACAGCAGTGTAGTGTGTATCAACAGGCGTGATGTGTCTTAGCACGTGTGGCATGTCATGGCACCACGACATGCCACACATGCTGCACACTAGCCCCATAGCATGCAGTGAATCGTGTAGCAGCACCAGTAGCATGTAGTGCATGTGCAGCATGTAATCACATGCTCTCCATGTAGCAGCATGTGTATGCTAGTAGCCCATGTAGCGTGTAGTACAGTACCATGTGTAGTAGCATGTATGTCATGTAGCCTCACATGTAGCAACAACCATGTGTGCAGTATTGCTTGCATGTGCCATGTAATAGCATGTGTGGTGTTCAGCAGCAGTACAGTATGCAGTAGCATGTGCACTGTGCTGCAGCATGGCTGGCATGTGTGGTGTGTGGCAGCGTGTAGTATGGCTTCCTCTCTGTGGGAGCTGAGCCGCTGCCCGCAAGGGCTGGCCGCTGGCGTGAGTACTGGCCGAGCGCCTGTTGTGTGGCCCCCGGTGCAAGCACGCGCTTCAGCCGTTTGCACAGCCGAGCATGGGTGTCTGTGGAGCAGACGTTTTCTCTGCCAGAGACTGGCCCAGGCAGCGGCAGCAGTGTCTTCCCCGCCCAGAGCAGGCTGACCCACGGCGGGCTGCAGCGGACCAGGGGGAGCGAGGCCTCCGGATGACGGAGTGGGCTTCCTCACTGAGGGCTGGCTCCCCAGGGCCTCTGGCTGACCCTCTTCTTGGGTGTGTCGGCTGCTGTTACGGTGATGTTTGGGTGCCTCTGAGTCCAGGACGGCCTCTTCTCCCGTGGGCTCCCTGGTCTCCACTCCTGCAGGTGGGTGCACCGAGTCGGCGTTTGCTTGTAACACGTGTGATACGTGGCAGCACGCACAGCGCCTGGTAGCACGTGCAGCGTGTAGTCGTGTGCTGGGACCAGGAAGTGACTTAACAGAAAGTGTTGTTGCTTCTGTCCTTGCCTCTCAGCCAGGGTGGAGGACATGGCTTAGACCTTTCTCGAGCCACGCTATCCACTGAGATCTCCACTTTAAAGACAAGTGTTCCAGGGTCAGTGAGAGCTGCTCTCTCCCACCGCCAACACTTGTCCTCGTTGTCCTCGTAGCTGCTTCTGTGCACACACGTGGTTGCAGTGTGCTGGTCTGTTGCGTCAGGCAACACCACACTGATAAACGGGCATCGTGGAGCAAACTGTTCTGGCCGCCGAGAAGGCAGAATCTGGCCTTTCTATTGAGTGAGAGGTTTTTACAGATTCAGTTTCTCAGGGTAAGAGGGTAAGGAGAAAATAATCAGGAGGAAGGAATGTATGTTTATCTAAACTTTTGGGGAGTGGAGTCTGCGAATCCGAATTAAATTTATAGCCCAGTTTCATGGCCCACAGTTTGAAGTTGCTAAGCTGGCCTTCACCCTAGGCGCCAGTCTTGTTGACAAGGCGTTGCGCTGAGACTCTGCGGGACGTAAAGTTACACGCCAGTCAGCGGCTCCCAGGTTCCTGGTCACGCCCCGTGATGTGCGCGCACGTCCCGAGAAGATTTAAGCGTCCTGCTCTTGTTTAATGTAAGAGGCGCCTCTGCAGTGTCCACGGTTGGTTGGTTGACTTGGCCTAGTGGGCTTTGTGCCGGGAAGGCTGAGCTCCATGGCCGAGCGGGGCCTACGCAGCTTCGGGTTCTGACACACCCCACTGGTCACTTTGCGTCTTGGGTGTGTCGGGCCTCTCTCCTGCTCTCCGTAGTCCACGTGCTGCTGCGGTCTTGGGTCTCTCTCTGTGGAAAGTGGTGAGAGGTTTTATTATATAAACTTTGAGGGTTTTTGGTGCTGCCTAGGGCTTTCAATACAAAATGTGTATTTCCAGGTACTGAAAGGCATTTTAGGTAGTTGCTGACTGGGTTCCGCTGCACAAACCATTCTGCAGTATTTTCCTTCTTCCTTCGTCTGGTCTCAAGCATTTCCCCCCTGAAACCCAAAGCTCGTTCTCACCTTAAACCTTTTCCTCAGTGTCTGTGAAAATTGTTAAATTGCAGTTATGCCCTAGAGTGTTGTTCCTGGGTCACCAAGAAACGTGTCTGACTCTTCTTTCCTCGCTCTCTCCTCCAGTCCGACCCCGACCTCCCCGCCGACGCGCAGACGCCGTCTTCCGCCGAGCTGGGGCGGTACCCGGGCCTGCCCTTCCCGGCCCCCCAGTACATCCCGCCCCAGCCGTCCATCGAGGAGGCGCGCCAGACCATGCACTCCCTCCTGGACGACGCGTTCGCCCTCGTGGCCCCCAGCAGCCAGCCGTCTGGCGCCGCAGCTGCAGGCCCCGGGGGCCCGGCCGGCCTGCCCGCGAGCAGCACCCCGTCCCGGGAGGAGAGGCGAGCCACCCAGTGGGGGTCCTTCTACAGCCCTGCACAGGCGGCCAGCAATGCGTGCGGCGTAAGTACAGGCCTTCTGGAATTCTCTCGTGGATGAGGTGTTGGGATGTTGTCGCCTGGCGGCCTCACTTTCAGAATGGCTCCGATACTCCGGGTGCGTCTGAAAGGACCAAAGCTTGGGCAGTGCGTCTTGGTTTTCATTCTCTCCTCCTGAGCGCTTTCTCAGTGTTGGAAGAACCCTTTCCTGCAGCTCTGACACTCTGGTGGTTGAGGGGTGAAGGGGTGGTTTGGGGAAGTATCTTGGGTTCCTTCTCATGATGACCTGACGTGGAGGTGGGGTGACCGTTGGCATGGTCTCATTCTTGTCATGGCTCCATAAAAGGTGCAGCTTAGAATGTACCCAAATCTTCCAGCCTCTCTGGACCCTCCTGGGACTAGGGGGGCTTGGGGCTCTGGGGGTGGAGCAGTAGCCAAGGACTGCTGTTTCCATGATTAGATTTCCATTTGACGTTTCAGCATTTCATCTGCCTTTATTATCCTTATCTTTTGACGTTCCGTCCTTTCAAATGTGTCTTCTTAGTGTAAGGAGAAGTAAAACTCAGGGAAATCCTATTAAATATTTATGCCAATTTTAGATGAAATGATTGAACTTAAAAGACTTCGCTAGGAGAGAAGTGAATAGGCCACAATTTAAATTTCTTTTTCAAGGAGGATTTGTATGGAGTTTCTCTGATTTTTTTTCCCATATTAAAAGTGGTGAAACCAAGTGATAATAAACATTTATTAAAATGACTTTTCTCTCTGAAGCTGATTTGACTTTTCAAAGTATGAGCTTAGTAATAGATTGTAAAGCCATACAGCGGAATAGTACTCAGTAATAAAAAAGGAACGAACTGTTTATGCACTCAGCAGCGTAGTTGAGTCTCAGAATAATTATGCTGCACTAAAGAAGCCAAACCCATCATCCCAAAAGAGTGCATATTGTATGATTCCATTTACATGCAGTGTATGAGTTCAGTATTTACAATTACATATATACATTTATATACAATGACTCCATTTACATATAATTCTGGAAAATGTACACATCTGTCGTGCTGGAGAAATCAGTGGTGTTACCTTGGGTGAGTTGGGGAAGGGATATGGGTGGAGGGACTGCAAAGGAGCACCAGGAAACTGGGGGTGCCGGTTCTGTGCATCATCATGACTGTGGTGGTGATTTGTGTTTATAAACACATGCCCAAACGGGCCTCCCCGGTGGCGCAGCAGTTAAGCGCTACACTGTGGAGCAGTTGGCAGCGGCGACGCGAGTTCGACGCCCGGCCGGGGAGAGTCGCACATGGCTCGGCAGACCTCTCCTGCCTCGCCCGCTGCTCCCCTCAGCAGTGTATTTCTGATCTGCCTGTTCTGCTGCCTGCTCTGTCTCTGGTGAACCCTCTCGCTGCCCGACGCCTCTGGCCTGTACCCCAGCTTGTAAAATAAATAAATAAATAAACACATGCCCACACTTATTAAATTATGTGCAGTTTATTGTATGTCCATTATAACACAAGAAACTATTAAGATTCCCTCCTCCCCTACTATATGTTCTTCACAAGGAAATTCATTTTGGCTGGCTGATGCCTGGGGGACAATAAAAGCGCGAAGACATGAGGCAGGTGAGGGAAAGCAAGGAGCTGATAGGCTTGGAGCCTCCTCTTGAGGGCAAAAGCTAGACACTGAAAGCTGTTGAGCAGAACTGAGACACAACTAGGTGTGCCTTTTTGAATGCTTGTTCTCATTGGAGGTTGGAGAATGGATTGTCAGCGCTAGACCTGAGGCAGGGAGGGAGTTAGGAAGCTATTGTACTAGACTTGTGGAGAGATATTGGTGGGCCCAGCTGGTGAATGCAGTGAAAGGTGGTGAGAGAAGGAATCAGCATGGCTTTGGGGTGCTAGTTGTTGATGGCCTTGAGCTAACATAGAAGCATTTGATGACCCGGAAAAGGAGTCCAGAGTACAGGTGGAGGAATAATTCTTAGAAATAAGGGGATGTATTTCTTCCAATATAATAGGAAGGAAGAGATTGGTGCAGATACAGTCAGATTTGTAGTTGAGAAAACCAGTCAATAATTGTGTTTATTGAGAGTGAGGGAAGAAGTGAGACCAGGCAAGAGGGTTGAGAGAGTAGATATTTGAAATACTTATGGACAATGAAAGAAAACAGATTAGGACATAGGAATAATTACCTGGCAGCATTGAGACCCTTGTTAAGATTGACTATCATAAGATTAAAGTGGCACAATTAAAGTTCTGTAGTTGCATCAGCGTTCAGATACTCAGACGTAGACAAGAAGACAGGCAGTTGGATTGCTCCAGGACTGGGGCTTTACCAGGCAAGTGTGAAAAAAGCGCTGGCAGGAGACGTGCACAGTAGGGGGTGCAGTTGAAATGGTCATGGGCAGAGAAAGTCTGGGAAGTTGGGGTGTGTTAAGCATGCTTTCTTGATTCTTCTCTCCACCTACTGCGTCATGCTACTTGGATCCACTGTCCCCCCTCACCTAGATTATAAAGAACTTCCTAATTGGGGCCTCCCTGGTGGTGCAGGGGTTAAAGTCTCAGTGCTATCAAGCTGTCACCAGCCACTGCCCCGTGAGTTCGATCCCTGGCCAGGGAGCTGACCCGCATGGCCCAGCAGACCTCTTTTGTCTGCCCCGCTGTTCCCCTCAGCTGTATATTTTAGTAGATCTGCCTGTTCTGCTCCCCACTCTGTCTCTGATGAATCCTCTCACCCCCTGCACCTCTGGTCTACACCCCAGTTCTTATATGCGTAAATAAATAAAAATAAATCTTTTAAAAAAAAAAACTTCCTAATTATCTCCCTCCCTCTGTCTTGAATATAGGGTGTCAGGGCCTAGTGTTGAACAAGCCAGGGAACTGGGAGGCTGCACAGTAGATGCATCCTGTGTGTAATAGGATTGTGAATGAAGAGGATGATCTACAAGGAGACGCTCAACCTAGTCTTGAGTGTTCCAAAGGGGGAGTTCTCACCTCACTTTCTGACCTGAACTTGTTCACTCTGGCATCCATTTGCTACTTCTCTCTGTTTCTTGAATTGTTCTGTGGAGAAATCTGTAGCCGTCTTATCTTCCCCCTTCATGATAGGGAATGCTATCTGTTAGCAACCATAAAAAATTCCTGGTACTCAACCTGTTTTTCTGGATCATCTTCTCTTCCTGAATCATCAGTGTCCATTTTTAATTTCAGATTCAGCTCTTTCATTTCTTTTCAGGAAACTTTCATATTATCTCTGAAATAGTTTGCTTACTCTATTCTCTTTATTGGAGTTAAAGATTCCAATTATTTTTATGTTGGCTCATCTTTGTTTTCTGTATCTATTGCTTTATCTCTAATTACTTTAGCTACTCTGTCCTTTTTGTCTGCCTTGATTCATTATAATTCTTGTGGGTCTTGTCTCTGTGGAATTCATTTAATTTTCAATCATATCTGTTCCTTTCCCTGCTAGTTGATTTCTCAGAGTCATAATGGCATTATTTTTTTAGAGCTCAAATTAATTTCACAGTTCTGTGATCTCCCACTTAAGTTCATTCTACGATTGTTTTACCATCATATCTTTGAACTTAAAAAAAAATTGCTTTTCTTACTAAACAGGAGGTACATCATGCTGCCAGAATCTTATATCCTCTTGGCCACCACTTTTCTTAGTATATAGTATGATTCTTTACCTTTCTTGTTTGGTTTCTGCTAACAGATTTTAGTAGTACTTTTTGACAGATTTTAATTATTTGCACATGGGTAATGGAAAGAAACAATTTCTTGATGATGATTTTAATCCATCATTTTAATCAAGAACTCAATCCATAATGAGATTTTTATAGATACTGTTTTCAGTGACTTTCACATTGTGGACCTTGGATGTATTCAGATGAGAATCATAGCAGTGGTAACAGTTTGATCTAGTGGAAAATCAGCGACATTGACTGTATCGATACATATTCAATATATTTCTTGGTGTGTTTATAAACCAGATCAGCCTTTCATTGCTGCTGCTGACTACAGTAAAAACCCACAGGGATGTGGATTCCAACATGTCATCAGTTACTCATGAACCTTTATCAACTGATGGCATTTTGCCCCCTCTCCCCCCTTCCCTTTAGCCTGTGCAGGGCCGTCAGTGGTGCTCTGATCCAGGCCATTTGATGGGTGGGGTTTCTGCTTCCCTGAGTAAAGGTAACCTCTCTGGAGTCGTCCCCAAGTAGCAGCTGAGGCTCCCTGAGCTGAGATACTTGACAAGCGGACCTTCTGTGTGGCTGCTTTACTGTAGGCCCGCCCCACGCTCCACCAACCATTTGACTTGTCCCTCTTGCCCTGTTGGGTTGGTTTATAAATCGAAAGGAGGGGTGCATTAAAATGGGATTTTTATTGACATAGCTGATTGAAACTGTAAAATTCTATTTAATTCCCCAAGCTTTATTATAGGTGTGACCCATTTAAAGTTAATGCCAGCCTCTCTGTCTGCAATTTTTTAAAAGCCTTTTCACTGGAGCATGCGATCTTTAGAAAACAATATCTTTTCTCCTGTTGCAATAGAATTGAAGTGCCAAGCCTGCAATAATAAAACAGGTAGAGTGGACAGCTATCTTACTGTTTTCCTTTAAGTTGATCACTTCTTAGACCTTCTGAAATCCTGATAGGTAAACTGTTCAACCTTGATCTTTTTATTTGCACCAGACATACGTTTAAAAGATCCACACTTGCTCTGAAGCACAGTTGCTCTGAACAGTCTCTATCCATCTCGTATGTCCTTTTAATTATTTGGGAAGAGAACCACGCTTCCTTGCTTCTAGTCCTCCCTTCTTTCATCCTCCCCTTGCTTATTTTACCTTAGTTGGGGAGCGCTGCAAAGTTCTCGTCTCTTTCCCACTGCCAGAAGAGTGGAAGCAGAGCGGGTCAGAAGGTGAAGTAATGTGAACTCAGTGTCACGTCTCGTCCCTTCAGACCTCGATGGGTATGGAGGTCACTGTGTCCTCCTTGGCACGGGGAACAGACCCAGGGACGCCGAATGCCTTGCACTCACTCCGGAGCCTCTCCTTTCCCCCCACGGAGTAGAGATTTATTTGAGGGGGGTTCGAGTTTGGGGAACCTGGGCAGCTCAGTGCCGTGGTTGAAAGCATGGTCTTTGAAGCTGAAAGGCAAATTAAGAGGAAATTAACTTCTTTTTGAGTTACTTTCTTCTCCAAAACAGAAATGAAATCCCAAACACCGTCTTAATGTTGCCTGGTCCCAAGTTGGTGATCACGCAGTGCTGCCCACAGAATACTAGTTCAGTAAAGGGCGACTTAAAAAAAAGCTGGAATGCTCAAGCACACCCAGAAGCTGGCTGGCTCAGGGGCAGGACGCCACCCCTGTGCCCAGACAGCGGTTGGCTCAAGCTGCTGGACTTGGAGGAGCTGCACCCCGGTCATTCTTCTGCTAACATAGCTGCTTCCAGCATACTGATGTACGGCTGTTGGAGAGAAATGTTGGACTGGGGGCTCCCTGGTGGGGCAGGGGGCCAAGTCTCAGCACTACAGAGCTATCGGCAGCCACTGCAGCACGAGTTCGATCCCCGGCCAGGGAGCCTCCCACATGGCAGCAGACCTCTCCTGCCTCTCCCGCTGCTCCCCTCAGCAGTGTACTTCAGTAGATCTGCCTGTCCTGCTCCCCACTCTGTCTCTGGGGAATCCTCTCACACACACCCCCAGCTCTGGCCTACACCCCAGTTCTTGTATGCATACATAAATAAATCTTTACAAAAAAAGAAGTGCTGGACTAGCAGTTCCATGTGTGTTAGGGTTGAGGATAGATTGGTTTCAAGCGGAGTGCACTACAGACAAGGTTTCTTTCAGTCTGATGCTGTATTGTTTTAGTCCGTGAGCCCCTGGTTAGCTCAGATTCTCGCTAGCTGAAAGAGCTGATTGAAAGGTGCAGGGGCACCTTGTGGCGCTTCAGGGCAGACAATGTGGCTGGGTCTCCTTGGGGCTGTAAAATTATCAGAAACTGAAGATGCTCACTTCATCTTTAAGTCTCTCTCATTTCTGGTTCTCTCTGTATTCTTTCTCTTTCTACAATATTCTGTAACAACGTACAGTGTCGGCCAGTTTAGCCCAAATGCATTGGATTGCTGCTCTGGCGGCCCTTGAGGCACTCACGCTGAATGTGCCACTGAGGCTGTCTCTGTAGCCGAAGACACAGGTTTGTAGAGAAGCAGCCGGTAGGGAGGAGCAGGTTGAGAAAACTTGCCTGTCATTCATATTTTTACAAAAGAAAGGTCAGGACATTAGTTGTGTATTTTTAAAAGTCTGGTAGTTTAGTTTCCTGACCTAAACCTTCTGGCATTACTTGATAGCAGAGTGCCCCAATACCACACTAACTTTTTTTTTAAGATTTATTTTAATTTATTTATGCATACAAGAACGGGGGTGTAGGCCAGAGGTACGGGATGGGAGGTGAGAGGATTCAGAGACAATGGGGAGCAGAACAGGCAGATCTACTGAAGTACACTGCTGAGGGGAGCAGCGGGCAAGGCAGGAGAGGTCTGCTGTGCCATGTGGGAAGCTCCCTGGCTGGGGATCAAACTCATGGTGTAGTGGCTGCGGATAGCTTCATAGTTCTGAGACTTTAACCCCTGCGCCATCAGGGAGGCCCTGCATGCTAACTTTTTATGAGAAAATAATTCTTCTGAGAATGGATCCTGCAAACCAAATTTTTAAATTTGGTGTTATCACTTTATAATAAGTATTGAATGTTAATCTTCATCTTCTTTTGAATTCCTTCCAGAGATATGAAGACTATGGGATGACTCCCCCGTCAGGCCCACTGCCAAGGTAAGGCACACAACTCTTAAAGCAATTGAAATCATTATTAAAAGTCTTACTGCAAAGAGAACTCCTGACCCAGTGACTTCAACAGTGAATTTCACCAAACACTGAAGGAAGTGAAGGTGCCGCTGTTATACCAATTCTTATAAAGAATATTAAAAGCGATCCCTTCCCTCCCCACCCCCCCACACACTCTTGCTGTCTTAGGATACCACCTTAGCCTTGATACCAAGACAAGAAAAGGAAGAAAAACTGAAAACTAAACATGAGCATATATGCCGAAAGGTACAACACTCCACCAAATTGGATTTATTCCAATTTTAAATGTTTAAACATTTAAAAAATCAATCACCGCTGTGGCTTTGGGTAGAATAAAATATACAGCATTTAATAAAATTTAGCATTCATTCATGATAGAAATCTTAGCAAAGAATAGAAGCAAACTTCACTGATCTGACATAAAAGGTCTTTTGGCAAACATTACCTGTTGGTGAAATGTTAAAAGCTTCCTTTCTGAGAATAGGAGCAAGACAAAGCTGCCTCCTTGCATATTTCCACTCAAGAATTCCCTGGAGGTCCTAGCCAGTGTAATAGGCAAGAAAAAGAAACAGAAAGATTAAGGAATTCAGTGTAAGAAATAATACTGTTATTATTTGCAAATGATCTAATTTCGTAGTAGCAAAACTAAAACTAAACTGAAACAAACCCTAGAAATATGACTAGAGAATTGAGGCACTGGGGGGGAGTGTGAGAAGGGTGGGGAGAAAAGTGGGGAGAGGGCACAGAGGCCTAGGGTAAAAGATTGTGGTTGCTTTGATGGGGTCGGGTGGTGTGGCACCATACATCTATCCCTAAGTCCTAAGCTGTGATCTAAATCAGTACTGCCACAAAAGCAAACAAACAAACAAAAACAACTCCTCCCTGCCCCTGCAAAACTTGCTTTCTATATGCAAAAAAAAAGCCTCTCTACATGTTTAATGTGTACAATTGGTGAGTTTGGACATTGGCATGTATGTGTGATACTACAACCATACTTAAGGTAATAAACATAGCCATCACCTTCAAAAACAAAACAACAAAAAAGAAAATCCTAAAATATCAACACATAAATGGTTAGAATTAAGGGAATTTAGCAAGGTAGCTAAATTATAAGGTCGCTGGATACAGGTCACTTTCAAAAATCTGTTTTGTTCTGTTTATGAGCAAGAGACAGAAGCTTTAATAGTCAAAGATGTTACTTAAAATAGCATTAAGAACATAAAGTCAGAGTGAACCTAACTAAAGATATTCAAAGGGGCTTTGAAAAACTGCCACTATCAGGGTTCCACTCTAGAGATCTGTTTTCCCTGGCCTGGGGTGCAGCATGGACATTGGGGTTTTTAGAAACTCCCCAACACTGCTCATGTGCGGCTGAGGTTGAGAACCATCACTTTAGTCAGAGGCTAGAGACGAATAGGCCCTGCACTTGAGCTGCGCCTGTTCTGTCTGCAGCTGGAATTTTCCTTCAGTCACACAACAGATCTGCTTAGCGCCGGCTCCTTAGGTCCCGGACTCGGCAGTGAGCAAACAAGAGTCTCTGCCGCCAGGGAGCTCGGGTTCCAGGAGATGGATAATAACCCAGGAGATGGTGAAACCTTCTGCAGGGCTGAGGGTGGGCCTAGGGAAACGCCAGAGCGGGGAGTCAGCTCTGATGCTTGAGTGTGCTTTGCCTGCAGAGCCGGTTTTGGCCCCGGGTTGCTGCAGTCTTCGGAGCTGGTGCCTCCCGAGCCCCAGCAGCCACAGGCCCCCGCCGAAGCCCCGTTTGCTGCCCGAGGGATCTACTCTGAGGAGATGCCGTCGGTGGCCCGGCCTCGGCCCGTTGGGGGCACCACAGGTACCTGGGGCAGCCTAGCTTGCTTTGTGGCTAAATCCAGGCAAGGCACGTTTTAAACTTCCCAGGGTGTCAGCATGTCAGTGTTCACCAGCCTCTTTCACATGTAGGAGCTGTTTGCCCTTGGCTCCTGGGGGAGGTGGCAATAGGGGAGGTGGGAAAGGAGACTGGCTGAGATCCCAACTGTTGTCCGATCATTCCTCTGAATCATTGTCTCAAAAGCAAAGATTTCCTATGGAATTCACAGGACACTACTTCCAGGGAGACATTTCTCCATTCTTGCTGAAGGATCTGTTTCTGAGTCCTCCATGGGTCTTCGAAGGAAGTGTTTTTAAAAAGGCACTTTTCTGGCTTGTAATAAAAAATTGCTGGACGGTGGTTGGAGGGAGATTTTGTTGTTACATGGTCCTTTCTGGAGGGGTACAGTCACTGTTTTCTTCTGTGCTTCATCTCCCTCTTTTTTTGCCTTCTATCTTTAGTAATATCACCTTTTGAAATTTTCTTGCCATCTTTTCATGACTCTATGCCTGAGCCCGACTGTCTCCTCACATGGGCAGTTACCAGTGAGGACCTGGGGGAGTCAGTGGCCATCTGGAAGTGTTTTGGCTCCTTTCCACCCTTCCTGGGGAGGCCCTCCCAGGCCCTCGTTAAAAAGAACAATCTTAGAACCAGAAAATACTTAAGTTTTTTTTTTTTTTTTTACAAAAATGTGTTCGGTTCAGGAAGTTGGTAATGAGAGAACGAGAGTAGGTGTGGGCGTGAAGAAGACGGCGGCCTACTTTCCCTCTGAAATCTCTGCGCCAGCAGTGAAGGGTCACATTACTGAAGTGGGCTTCCAATCACTGTTACACTCTTCAGTCTTTGGCATGTCTTTCCTCTACTGTTAGCATTTAGGTCTTGCCTTAATTACCTGTTGGAATTCAAATAAAATCAGTCTCCAGTTTCTTCATCTGTACAATGGGGATATTAGTACTTAGCTCCTGCAGTGGTTTTGATGATTAAAGAAGATAACAAATGTAACGTGCCCTCAGTCGTGCCTGTCCAAGCTCCCACTGATACCAGCTGCCATTGTCCTGTGGCTTCCAGTGGAGTGGATATCACTGCGCTTTGGGAAAGCAATTTGGAATTATGACCTAATGGTCTCATTACAGTAATTTTAATGATTAAAATTATTTTTGATGACTAATAATATCTTTATAACTATGACTTCACAATTTCACTTCTGGGAATCTAGGCTCCCCCCTTAGGAAATCTAAAATATTGGGGAGAAATTACATGTTTATTGGCATCAGTGAATAAATCATGCCACTATTTAAAATGAAGAGCTCTGAAAGAACCAGAAAAGGAATTTCAAGTTTCCTGATTGCCTCCTGTGAGTTTGGTACTTGACCCATTTTCTCTTTTAAATCTTGGAACTGACACTGCTCGGTGGATTTTGAGACCCCGTTGAGAAGCTGGCGACAGGGCCCAGTGGGATTGAGCCAGCGCCTGGGTCCCAGCTGGCCAGTGGCTGGCCGGATTGCAAATGCGGCTCACAGGCGGGCCCCGCGTGAACTGGGGGAGAACCGGGTTGCGTGGTTGAGTGAACAACACAGGATTCAAAATCTTGTCTGAATTACGGCCTCAGTAGCCCCCCAGTTTTTATGCTTTTCTCTGCTGCAACTCCTTGTGTCTTTAGAGGCGGTGGAGATCACGGCGTCAGCTTTGTCCTGCGCTGCGTTGCGCAGACAGCGCCTCCTGGGCCGGGCAGCACCATCGCCCTAGTACCTTCACGCCCTTGGGAGTCCCCAGTAACTGGGTGGTGCGGGAGCAAGCACTTGGCCCCAACGAAAGCCTGGATGGTTTTTTGACTTAGTGTTTAGTTATCACTGTTTATCTACATAAAGCCTCGGGAGTGTTTTTTACGAAAATGCGTTCGGTTCAGGAAGTCGGTAATGAGAGAATGAGAGTAGGCGTGGATGTGAAGAGGAGAGAGCGGCCTCCCTTCCCTCTGAAATCTGCACCAGGTGGGAGCAGGCTGAGCTTCACAGGTGAATCTCATGACCCTGGGAGCAGGTGGGTGAAGTATTTAATGTCGAGGTGCGGAACGATCACGTTCTCCTCCCCCCTTAATCTGCAATCTAATAGGGACAGATCCCTGTGCCAGAATTTGAAAGGGGAGAAAAACATGTTGTTGAAAGCCTGGCCTGCATAGCCGCATGAGGCCACTGCATGTGTAAGTGTAGGAGCAAGTCTGAGTGCCAAGGGTATACCTGAAGTTAGGTGAGTGGCTTTAAGATCTTAATTTGTGATGTGACTAAATTACAAAAACACTGTGAGTATAATAAAGATGCACTTTAACATTCTGAACTCAAGTAAACTCGCACTCTGTTAAGAAAGCAGATTGTATTTTCGCCTCCTTGTGAATCTCAAAGCCAGGAGCAAGAAGGAGCCAACTTTTTGTTTCTTTATCATTCCCAAACCTGTTTTTGCTCCTGTCTTCTGAATAATAAGACTATCCTCAGTCATGACTGCTGTAGAAATGCCTGGAAGGACGTCTGTCTGCACTCTCTACTTCTAGTCCTTCGATGTCTAGCCAGGAAAATACAAACATCCAAGTCAGCCTCTGTAGTCAAGGAGGTAAAAGACCCAGAGCCAAGAAGCCCCCGGCCTATTTTTGTAGGAAAGGTCTCTCTCTGTGGAAAGAACTGGCGCCGTGTTTGAAAAATGCGTTTCTTAGTGCGGTGGTCAGTGCCGAAGGCACCTCCTGGGCAGCCCTGCTGTCCTCTGAGGGCTGACCAGGCTGCCCCACTATGTCCCCCCAGGGTCCCAGATCCAGCACCTGACGCAGGTGGGCATCGCGAGCCGAATTGGCGCTCAGCCGGTGGAGATCGCAGCAAGCAGGGGCGCCCAGTACGGCGGGCCAGGCTGGCCTTCCTATGGGGAGGAGGAGGCCGGCCGGAGAGAAGCCGTGAGTATGCTGGTGGGGGCGGGCGCTGGACGTTCAGGGGTGCTGGCTGCATTGAGCGGGGAGGGGGGTCCCTTTTTAACACCCACATCAAAGTTCTGACTCCCCTTGCTGTCTCCCCCAGAGTATGTGGGTGCTTGCTCTCCTATACCGGGCAGGCGCTGGCCTCAGTTTCTGAAAGTGTAGGCTTTCTGGAGGTAGATTTCAGGCTTGAAGTAGTGAATTTATAAAAATAACCTTTAAAAAAAATTAAAGCAGTATTCATTACAGGAAATTGGGACAGAGACCTAAATAAAAGTTACTTTTGACATTAGTTATTTTGTAATTTATTATTTTTTTTTTACTGTAAAAGGTATGTAACAGAAAATTCACCGCCTTCACCACCTTTCAGGGTATAGCTAAGTGGTTTTGGCTGCGCTCGGTGCCGTGACATCTTCACATTTAGAAGAGGAAACTCAGGATGTTAAACGCTGACCCCCCCTCCCCCAGTACTCCTCCCTCAGCCCCGGGCCACCATCCCTCTGCTTTCAGTCTCTTTGACTTTGATTTTTTTTTTAAAAAAGATTTACTTATGCATACAAGAGCTGGGGTGTAGGCCAGAGGTGTGGTGGTGAGAAGATTCACCAGAGACAGAGTGGGGAGCAGAACAGGCAGATCGACTGAAATACACTGCTGAGGGGAGCAGCGGGGAGACAGGAGAGGTCTGCTGCGCCATGTGGGAAGCTCCCTGGCCGGGGATCCAACTCGTTTTGCAGTGGCTGGCGATAGCTTGATAGCTCTGTCTTTAACCCCTGCGGTAGCAGGGAGGCCCTCTGCAAGGAGGTTTGATCTGGGGCTGGCTAGTCGGGGAGGTGGGAGGTCACCACTGCTCATCTGAATTTGATATCCCCTCCTGTCCTACCTGGGAAGCACCGTAACGCCTGCTGTGTTTTTCAGACACACGTGCTCGGACAACAAGAGTATTCTTCGTCACCGCTGTTCCAGGTGCCAAGGACTTCGGGCAGGGAGCCCACCGCCCCTCCCGGGAACCTCCCACACAGGGGGCTGCAGGGCCCTGGGCTGGCCTACCCCACCAGCTCCACAGAAGACCTGCAGCCTGGCCACTCCTCGGCCTCTCTCATCAAAGCGATCCGCGAGGAGCTGCTCCGGCTCTCCCAGAAACAGACCCCGGTGCAGAACTTCCACAGCTGATCGGCCAGGCCGCGCAGAGTCGCCAAGTATCCGCTTCCCGTGGAAGCAAGCCGGAAAGGGAGTGAGCACGGGTCTGGAGGCGGAGGAGCTCCTCCGGGCGGGCCGGTGGGAGGGAGCACGTCGCGGCTGCGGAAGGGGCAGCTTCGCCTACTGCTCACGATGCTTTTGCTAAGTTGGCAGTTTTGTTGGTTTGAGTCAAAATTTCCGTCCTTTTGAGCAAAAGCCAGCAGCACGTCACGCAAGACAGACCACACACCTACGCAAACGAAATGGCTAAGAGGAGGTCCCCTTAAAAACAAAAGGTGAAAATGTGTAGCTGGGAGAGGGATGGGCGTCTTCCAGCGTTTCCGTGGGGGGCGCCACGCACACTGGTGTGTCCGATGAACCCGCTGCTTGGTTTTCTGAGAGAAGAGATTTGAAGACGTTTTATTAATAGCTTGATTTCCTTCTTTTCCTCCCTAGGAACTTATTTTAATAGTGGTATTAACAACAGTACTAAGATGGTTTGGGGATTTAAAAGCTACTGGTGAGAAACCAAAACGTAGATTGTAGAGCCTGATGATTGCAAACGAAGCCATCCTCTGCATTTTCCCTCTACTTCTGGTGCTACCGCTCCAAGGGCCTTCACCTTTGTGTCTGTGGAATGCGACTTTGGCTTTGTCAGTGGAAGAATATGTTGAAGGTTTCACTTTGTTTTAGGGAAAAAAAAAAAAAACACCTCCCAAATGGGGGAGGCAGCGCTTCATATTTACTTGGTCATTCAAAATACACATCGAAGTTTAGATTTACTTTCTTAATTGTATTTGCTATTTCTTCTTGGAGCACGTACAGCTGGCTTGCATCCCGTTCCAGCGTGTCATCACGAAGGCCCGCCCCATCAAAGGAGGCTTTCAAGAGGCCGTCCCTAGTCCTGACACTTTGCTGATGAGTTGCTCATCGATGGTGATTGAATGAGAAATCTCTCATAAGCAAAGGTTCCAAAAACTTCCGGGACCACTGAATTGTTCATGCATTCCCAGTCATTACAGTCCTAGAATTCAGTCTTGCTGTGTTCAAGACCTGGAGATGAGGCTGAGTTCAGCTCAGCCTTTCTGTAACAAATCAAGAAAAGTGAAGAACTGTCAGGCCATGAGGGAATAGAGGGTTGCTCTTAATTTCTGATTTTCTTGCGCATGACTCTGCTGAGTGACCGTTTATTCCATCTGAGGTACTTTGGGTCTCACGGAGGGTGTCATCTCACCTGAGGTTTTCTCCTGAGGTCAACACTAACCCACTTCTCCAGGTAGAGTGAGGAAGCTTGTGACTGGGCTGCTCTCTCTGGTCCCTGGGCGAAGCGCCGAAGAGCAGAGTCAGTGAACAGATTTCCACTGAATCTGCTTTGACTAGATCAGCTCATGCTTTTAAATACAGATAACTGGGTGGGATTTGGGGCTCTGACCAATCAAAATCTGAGTCCTGTTTTGTAGCCCCCGAAACAGCTAAGCTAGACTTCCAAAGCGTGACCCTTGGGTTCCGGAACTGTGGTTCACCCCTGCAGTGGTGGTGTTGTCAGACTCTTGTTGGGAAGGTTGGCCTGGGAAGTTAAAGTGCAGCCGTCTTCATCTGTCCACCTCTCAAACCTGTTCAGACGGTCTGCACAGACTTCTAAGAACAGGGGAGAGAAGACCCCCTTCTGGGTTTCATTTCTTACCTCTCTGTCTGGGTTCAAAACCAGACTTGCCCCAAAGTGGAGATTTTCTTTGTATCTCCCCAAAATACCAGGTTTCCTGAATACGGTAGTAAGAATTTCAGATACCCAAGCAGAATTTTATTATGGGTACCTGACAGGGAATTCAAATCATGTGCCGGCAGGTGGAATACATCCGGCCCATCTTCCCCCACTCTGCTTAGCATCGCGTTTGACAGCTGGTGCTGATAACGGTGACTTCTTTACAGAAAGGGGTGTCTGTTTTAAAGGGGGTTGACTGCAGGAGGGACATCGATGCCTGTCAAATTAGCAAAGGGGATTCTGCCCCTTTTGTTACTCTTAGAAACGACAGACCTTTCAAACGGGCGTCAACACCAAAGAGGACATAGAACATGTAACCGGCGGGGATGGGGTGGGGTGAGCAGCCCAGGGACCCCCAGCACGCCAGCATGGGTCATAGAGCACTCTCTGTGTGCACTTGTCTCCTCTGAACGCGTCCCAGCCTGTGGCAGTCGGGACTCAGCACAGGCTCGCTGTGGGGGGATGGGGACAGCACCAGGGGGCACCCGGGGGGCATCAGATAATGCACCTAAAGTGATTTGCTTTAAAATCACTCCTGTGTGGCTTTGGAGTTCGTCATTTGAAGCACTCTTACATTTTATGTCTAGTCTGTTTTCCTCTTAAAAGTTCTCGTGGTTAATAAGACGCTGTTCATTTAAGTCAGAGCGTTGAAGCTGATTGTTTGGAAAAATGGTCGGGTTCAGAGTTTATTTTGTCACCCCCCTCCACGTCCCTGAGCCCCATTCTCCCCCTCAGCCAGGGCTGCCCCGCCCACCTCCCAGTATTTCCGGCTGTGAGAATCACACCTGCCAGGGGTGTGTGTTCCTGGAGGGGAGCACAGAACCCAGAGGGCTGTGACCTTCCCTGGAAGGTTGCCTGCGGCGACCCTCACGGGACTGTGGCCACATGAATGAGCTCCGGAGGGAACCAGAGCAGAGCCAGAGGCCCCTTTTGGCTTTACATCCTCTTCTCCATCCACTTGCAAACCGCGTCACTCAACTTCTTCCTGCTCCTGCTGTCTGCTGTCCGGGCAGGGCAGTCCGCAGACCTGAGCCCTGCCTCCTGGGCTCTCAGGAGCTACGACACCGTGGATGGCTGTGAGAGCCAGAAGACGGCACAGCAGCACGGTTAGAAATTCACGAGAGCTCACAGTTGCTCAGAAGACTGGAAGTGGCACATTTGGAACCTGGGGGATCTTGGAGAGATGTCAGCTTCAGAACGACTTTTAATCAAGACAGAGGGGGCTGCCCAGGCAAATGGCGAGATGATGTGGGGGAAGGATGTAGAGAGAGAGTGAGCGAAAGTGTCCCTGGAAATGGACTTGATCTTGCTTCTGCTACAACACGGGACAAAATCCCTAAGTCTGCTTTGTCGGCAGTTTTAATGAAACCAGAGGAGAATGTGGTGCAGTGAGGTTGCTTTTGCAGTGAATACAGTGGGAAAATAACTAGGTCTTTGAAGGTCTGTGGAGAGCCAGCTGGGTGGGGGAGGGCGAGAACAAGAGCTGCTGAAGGACCCCGTAAAGTAAACCATGCAAGTTCCACCCGGGTTTGTTGCTTAGGGCAGATTTCAGCAACCGGTCATTAAATCCTTTGTGGAGTGTAGTGGGTTATAAATAAAGTCATTCAACTTCATTATTGCTGCCTACACCTGTTTCGCCACATTTCACTTAATTTAAGAATGTGTTTTGATTTAGGTGGCTCATGGCTTTTGAGACTAAGTGGGTTTCTGCCAACCAGGTTACGGTGCCGGTGACCCAGAGCGCGGGCACGCAGGCTGCCTGAGGCTTGGGCGAAATGAGTGCGTGTGCAAGGTGATCCACACCCTGTCTGCAGCGCTTGAGCTTCCAAGTGCCCCAGTGGGCAAATCCATCACTGGGATACCCGCTGCAGCGCAGTAATTTACGAGCTCATCATGGAACAAGCTTCTCCCTTTCGTACTAGATTCTCGGACACGAATTTGTCAGTTGGAAGGAGAGCTGGTTACGGTTCTGGGCAGGGGTTAGGGGCAAGTTCCGGTCTTAACGCCCACCCTAACTTTAGCTCCATTGGGTTTTAGCCATTTCATTTCTACCTCCACAGCAAGTCTCCAAAGCCAGTCTCCAGAGCCTGCTTATCCAGTTTTGTCCCGGGCAAGAGCGTGAAGAAGTCCACTTCTCTGCCTGCAGATAGAACTTTGAACACAGCCCATTTTTCATGGGATGGTCACCTGGACTTCGTTTTTTACGTTTAATCCAGTATCCTAGCATGTAATCTCCAAACAGGTGAGAGGGGTTTCTATGAGCAACGGCCAGAACATCCTCAGAAGATGTGCTCAGTGGCATGTGACTTAGTGGACAAGGGGTGTGCACATCACAGGTTTTTTAAAAAAACATCCTTGGAGGTGAATTTTCATTGTTTAAACAGGGACTGACTCTTTTCTCCAAGTCTCCAGGAAGACTTGAAAACTGAAACCTCCTGGTAGGATCTTAATTCCATGCTTGTGTGTATAAAAGTACACTTGATATTTTATCTTAAGAACATGCAGGAACATTGAAATGTAGGAAAGGAATACTCAATGCCTATGGAAACATGAAACAAAGTTAGGAATTGGTGAGCAAGTGAGAGGAGGAACAATGTCTTTGTCTACACCATTTCCCACAGAGGGGACGACTATGCAGATTCCTTGCTTTTCCTTTTTTCCTCCAGGTTTTTCTGCTCTGGGGCCACCCCACATTTAAAGAGTGCGAAGGTAGAAGGGACAGAGATCAAAGTTTTAAAGGATCTGGGTCTCCCTCTCCTTGATCCCATAGAACCTTTCCAGACACCTTGGAGCTTGTAGTTGGTCCCTTCTCAAGCCCACCAGCTTTCAAGCACTCCTAACTACCTACCCTAAGCGTGAGCCAGGAATAGTACCAGGCCAAGGTCAAGCCAGACACCCTGTACTGTTCCTCCTGCAGATGTGGGGGAAAAAGGAGGCTCCACCCAGGAACTCAATTGCTCCAAGCACCAGAGGGCTCATTTCAGAAACGGGGAGTAGAAACTCATCTTGACTTTTTGCCCTTTCCCATCTAGAGATGGAGACCAGGTTAGCATTGCCCTTGCAGGAAATGTAGCTGCTCTGGGACGCCCACCTGGCTCCTGCTTTGTTGAGATCCATGTTCTTGCATCTCATTCCTAGATGATGAGTGTTAATGTACGAAAATATGCAGAGTATGTTGAGGCCACTCGATACTGGCCTCAATACTGCAACTTGAACTTGACAATCATGGTTTGCTGGTCTCAAACAGGCACTTAAAGTTCAGTATGGGTATATGATTTAGGAAGTGAATCTTCCCTTCTCTTTGTCAATTATGTTTCTACCCTTCAATTAGCTGCACTGTTTTCTAATGTGCTGTAGTTTTCGGAATAATTTATGCAAGTGTTTGGTTTCCATGTTTACAATTTATACAGCTTTCCTAGCATTTTAAATGGAAATGTCAATAAATGCTATGAATTGGTGTCAAATGATACTTTTCTGTTCGTTTCCTTTGCAATATGATTGTTTGATCATTTGTAAAATGTGAAAGTAGAGCAAAGAGATGATCTTTTCATTCTCCAATTGTGGTGTCCTTGATGAGAATACCTAATGCTGTCCGTTTCCAGGGAGTTGAGTGTAGTCTGTTCAGTGTGTGGAGTTTGCAGAATTGTTTTTGCTCACATTGGCTGGTGCCCACCCTTCCACTCAGGCATTCAGTTTTACTGCTATCCATTCATCAAGTTGATGTTCCCACTAAGAGCAGATTAATTTTGGAATGAAAAGATTGGGATGCTAAAGTCTAGGAAGATAAACGAGAAGATCAAAGGTAATAGGATAATCCTGGGATTGTTTACAAAACCCAAGAAATAAGAACCCAGTGAAACTGAAAAAAGCAAAAGGAACTACAAAGGGCAGTGGAATCTAACAACAAAATGAAATGTGGAACCTGGATAACATCCTGGAGCAACAGTAACAGAAAAGATTGTCAGTGGAAAAACTGGTGAAATCCCTGTAAAGTCTCCGGTGTGGTTAATGGTAATGTGCAAAGGTTAGTGTATTGGTTTACTAACTTTGCTATGGTTACTAAGACTTTAAATTGAAGGGAAACTATATTTCAGTATCTTTTCCCCTCAATATAAAATTACTAAAAAATTCAAAACCAAGATAAAACCCATGGGCCTCCTGCAGAGGGTGATATTATGCCCCTGCCCTGGCAGCCACAGCCTACCCCTGCCACGCTTCTCTGGGCAGCCAGCTCCTGCTGCTCAGCTGAAACCATAGTTGACAAGTACAAGTGTTGGCACAAAAAAAGCTTTCATGAAAGAGAATTCATAGGCTCAACCAAAGGGAGAATTTGAACCTAAAAATGACAGAAGGTAGGCTATGAAAGTGATAAAGTATTTTTCAAATGTTTGAAGCAATTGAAGAAAGCTAGTTAACAACAGGTTAGGATATGAACGTTGAAGCATATTTGACAAGCCAAAAATCATCCTTGAAAGAAAAAGAATTTTAAACCATACTTATACACACTCTATGCGGTTGCTCCCATATTTTACACATAGCTGGAGAAACTATTATGTCTTAATAAATATGGTTTTATATTTTAAAAAATGGACCCTGGCAGCTCATTTCTTTCAGAGATTGGCGTGCTATGCTAGCTAGAAGAACAGGGAGTTACTAGGAGCAGCTACAGCTTAGGAAAAACCCACACTGGGCTCTGGCCCAGTGCCCAGATACAGAGTTGGCATGAACATGCACTTAAACTGTAATTGGCATTTCTTGTCCCTTTTTCTCCTCTTCCAGGTTGCATCTGCCAAGGCCAACTTAAGATAGTAAAAAGAAAGCAAGAAACAATAACAAAAAGAAAAACCCTTTGGTCTGGTGCCCAAATTAGATATTACATTGATGAAATGTTTTTATTGTCAAACCACACACTATTTATCTAGTAACTTTCTTCTTCTAAAACTCTTGCACTTTCCTCACCACACCTGCTGGGGTGCATGCTTTGATTTCTCTGGTGTTGAGGACTTAACTGCAGCCACAAGTCTAGGTAACCAGATCTCTGTAGTCCAACTATTGTGCTTCTGCCATAGTATAACATTACAGAAGCTGAAACAAGTATTTGCAAAACCCTTAGTGGAGTGTAGACCCACTGGGTCAAGTAGTTACATCTGTATCTTGAAAATACACAGGAGTGGAGAACTTGGGTTTGGATTGTGATTTCTTTCAGCTTTTTAAAAATTCTGAGATGGTTCTAAAGGAGGCAATACAGGTTTTTTTTTTTTTTAGACAAGATGTGGTTTAAAAACTAAAATGGGGTCGCTCCATTTTAGTATAGATGAATAGTGCTCCCCCACAACAGGAGTTCAAAAGCTGGGGCAGCAGCAGGGATGCTCTATTTTTGGCAGAATCCAGATGTAGCTGTTTGCCCTAAGATCCTTCTCTGGCTGGGAAGGAAGAAGGGTCCTGCCTGGATCTGATGTGCAAGGACCAGGATGTATTCTGATCCTAGGTTTACTTTTCTTGCTACCGATAAATTTGATATGCAAACTAGGAGGAAAGTTTTTTAAAGACATTGTTTTTTTTCCAAGACAGGGAGGTGAAGGAAGACTTGAAAGGGGGTGTGTGTTCATGGTGCCTCCATTAGGCTATATAAATATGAAAATGGACTTCAATGCTCTAAGCTAATAGGCCACTATAGTGTACATTTTCAATTTTTATTAGGGGACAGATGGTATAGTAATTAGCTGACCTGTATAAGACTTACAAAAGTTATGTTGGAAAAAAAAAAACATAATGCAGTAAGTAGGCCATCAGCCCTAGCCACTTTTATTCTGCCTTTCCTGATCAAAATGCAGATTAGTAAATAAAAAGAAGATATGAAAACCACTAATTCAACCATCAGAGATACTGAATCACAATTTTAGGAAATTCTGGTCTTTTTGAAAAATAAGTCTCAGGCAGCTTCCTCTGGTTTGGGGGATGTTCCTTTGGTGATGGAGACATTCGGGGTGACCTGCCAGCTACTGGACCTTCCCGTGGGCGTGACTGGGACCCCAGCACCCCAGGCAGAGGAGGGATGTGTGAGATGGGGTCCAGAAGAAGGTTCTGGAAGTGTGGCTGGGGATCTTTAACAGCAGTTTTCTACTCTACCTGAAGAAAATGGTACCATCACCCTGACAAGGTTCCCCCACTTTGTGGCTGATTCTGCACCCCGAAGAGCTTTAGGGCCAGGCAGACCTGGTGCAGCTTCATGCAGCTTCCAGCATCTGTCTTTCATCCCTAAGTGACCTAAAGTCCCCAGCACACAAACGGCCACGGAAGGGCCTTTGTGAACAGGTCTGTCCCTGGCTTTTCCTTAACTGGGTTAACGAAGCACGTGTATCAATTCTCTGGGGTGCATTTCCTGCCCAGGTGTGCCCCCTTGTCCCCATCTATTGGCCACACAGAGTATCACCTCAACTACATCGGTCTGTGATTTTCTTGTGATGTTTTTATCTGGTTTGGTTTAAAGGTAATGTCATAAAATATAGGGGGAAGCATCTCTTCTTGTATTTTTAAAAAGCATTTTAAAGCAATTTTCAAAGTGAGTATTAGTTCATTGAGGGTTTGATAAAATTCGTTTGTGAAAACATTGGGTCCTGGGGTTTTGTTTTGGGGGAGATTTATTATTACTTGTTTCCATTTTCACGCTTAGGATCAGTTTGTTCAATTCTTCTGTTTCTTCCTGGTTTCGTTTTGAAATGTGTCCATTTGTCATGGTTACTGAATTTATTGATACGTAGTTGTTCATAGTAATTGATTATGATCCTTTATATTTCTATCCTATCTGTGGTAATTTTTCCTCTTCCACTTAGAATTCTATATCAATGTTTTCTCTCTCCTTTTCTTTTGTTAGTCTAATGAAAGGTTAATGGATTCTGTGTATCTTCTTGAAGAACCAACTCTTAGTTTCATGAATCTTTTGTGTTATCTTTTTTATTTCTGCTTAATTTATTTCCATTCTTATTTTTATGTTCTTTCCTTCTACTAACTTTGGGTCTTAATTGTTCCTTTTTTCCAAATTGCTTTAGGTATAATTTTTTTTTTTTATTTATACATACAAGCTGGGGTACAGGCCAGAGGTGTGGGGCGGCGAGAGGGTTCACCAGAGACAGAGCGGGTAGCAGAACAGGCAGATCAGAAATACACTGCTGAGGGGAGCAGCGGGCGAGGCAGGAGAGGTCTGCTGCACCATGTGGGATTCTCCCTGGCCGGGCGTCGAACTCGCGTCGTCGCTGCCGACAGCTCCACAGCGCAGCGCTTAACCACTGCGCCACCGGGGAGGCCTGCTTTAGGTATAATATTAAGTTGTTTACTTGGGATTTTTCTTGCTTCTTAATGTGGGTCTGTGTTGCAATTCCTTCCCTCTTAATATTGCTCTTGCTGCATCCCATAAATTCTGATAGCTTGTATCCTCTTTTTCATTAGTCTCGAGGTATTTTTTGATTTCTACTTTGATTTCCTCTTTAATCCAATAACTTACACAGCATTTTACTTAGTCACCATGTATTTAGATTTTTCTAGTTTTTTAAAAAAAATAGTTGATTTCCGTCTTTATGGGAATTTTATTTTACCTAGCTGAGGGACATGCTATACAGATCATTTTCTTTCATATTTTTTTCTTTAGCCTTATCTTAAACACTTTCTCCTGTCTTCAAAGACTCTTAACCTATCATTTGTATATCTATAAAGACGTATATTTCCAAATTATTGTGTAATTTTTAATCTTTTAGCTTACATGTAGCTGAGTTAATTTCTTTACTAAAAATGTTTTTTTTTCCTTTAGCAGCTTGATTACACCTGTTTCTTTGTAAACTTTCGTGATTGGCACTCCTTGTTTGTTCTGTAATATGTCAGCAAAGGAATGGCTAATTCCGTCATCATTCTTGTCTACATAGGAGGCGTGTGGTTAATTCCGGAGCTGGAAGCCTGAGATCTGGGAGCCAGGAGGGTCAGGTGAGCGTCGCCATCTGGGCTGCTTTCTTCTCATTGTGTCCCACATGGTAGAAGAGGCTGCCTATATTTTTATGCTAATATTTTTCAGTATAGATTGACCATAGTTTAACCGTTCCCCAGCTGTTAAAGATTTGGTTGTTACTCTGGTATTACAAATAATGGCGTGCAGAGTATCTTTTTGTCTAAATTACTTGGTTTTGAGATTATCTCAGGATAAATTCCTGCAGGTGAAATTACATGGTTTGAATAGATTTAAAAGGGCCTTATTCCATATTATCAATAATTTTTCAAAATCTGGGGCCATTTTATATCCCCAGTGCTACTCTGAAACTCTATGTCATTGTGCTTTCACCACATTGAATAAAAGATTATATACATACACATGTGTATTTAATTCAACCATAAAGTTTCCATAACTATCATTTTTTATCTAAATAAGAGTCCATAATAATATTAACATTATCTTGTTTTTTGATGTTTAGAGTTCTTCTCCCAGTATGTTACATTAGCTAGAATAGCAACGTTTTAGAAATAATTTTCATTTCCTAGACTATTTTTTAATAGGACTATAACCTATTGCAAATTGTCAGCAGGATATAAGATTGGAATGTTTTCAGTACATCTGGTTTTAAGGCACACTTTCTCATAGTATAGTGAGCATCATTTATCAGAAGTCACCGAGCAAAGACACGTCATCCTCGTTAAGGTGTGGTTAAATGTATGTGTGTAAGCATCTGTGTGAGAGAAAAGGAGAAGGAGGCCATCTACTTCTAAGGTCCCTTCCAGCTGGGCTCTGTGACTCATTGTTGCAATATCCAAGGCCTTCTAGCTGATAAGGATTTTAAAAATTCCAAGCAACAAAAATTCAGGTTTTTGTTCCTAATCCAAGCTGACCTAATTAAATCAATGTGACTTTGGTCAACTCCCATCATCTCCTTGTGTCCCTTGAAACCCACATGTACATAAAAATAACTTGAAATGCTGTCTCCCTTCATCATCATAAGTTTTGATCAGGACTTACTGCAAATTCCTCCCACCCCACAGATTTTATCAACTTGGCTCCTTACCACTCCCATCTCCACCTCAGGGTTCTTCAAAGGAAATTGCCCTTGGGGAACTGGGAGGTGAGAGGTCTGTCTGCTCCTGTTGAGGTTGCTGCCTTCCATGTGGATTTATCTAGAGATGGGTTGGAAGGCTGCCATCTTGGGTGCCAATTGAAGGTGCTGGGAGGCTGGTTCCATTTGTCTCCTGGAAAATTGAGCTCTTGCCGTGGTATATCAGGTTTGTAAAAATTATTTAAAAGATTAAAACTAATTTAAAAAATATATTAACCCCCCTCCCCTGCTCCCTGGTATTCATATGGTGTCTTAGAGTAACAATGTTTAGAAATATTCTAAGCGCCAGCCTGATAGGTCATCATCTCTGAGGTTTTCTCACCATCTTAACACCTTATCCAGTCAGATTGTTTGTCTCACTGCTAAGATGCACTTTGAGAACTGAGCATCTGCACTTTGGTGCATTCCTGGGAGAAACATGCGTTGTAAATCAGAGTTCCAAAGAAGCCAGTCACAGAGTAGTTCTCTTGAACCAAACCTTGGCATTCCCCAAACCTGGCATGATCCTGGCATATGCCTTGGATTCCAGGATATAATAACAGGGCAGTAAATTTTATTTTTTAATTCGGCTAAAATGTATGCTTGGCCAGAAATGTACTTCTAACCAATCCTTTAAAAAAATCACATGACATGAACACTTCTAACGCTGATGAAAATCATTAGCAATGCTGTCTTCAGATTCAAAATATAATTGAGTTCAGTTCATCAAATTCAATATCTAAGCATGAGAATATTGTTGTATTATTCTTGGGTGAGGCATGGACATGATTGGAGTCCATCCAGGAACAGGGAGATAGAAACAAACAGTGAGAAGTCTGTCTTAGTTTCTGGGACAACTAAGTGAAATATCCATGTGTCAATTTTAAAAGCAAATCATCCCACAATACTCAGTTTAATTAGGAATGCATTTCTCCTGTGACCTAGCATTACTGCAACAGGCAGCATTTCCCCAGGGAGACATGCATAGGGTGATGGAAGAAGCATGTAAGGAATTCTGTGGCCATGTGACATGGAAGTGGGGCTGGGAGCCCATCTACAAGTCCATCTTCTGGGGAAAGAGACCAACAGAGGCTGACATGGTAGCTTCCTGTGCACAGCTGGGTGCTCTGGATAGATGGGCGCTGCCAGGTAAGTGGAACTTTAGCACATTACTACTGAGTAACAAAGTAAAGGGCAGGCTAAGATCTAGTTTAAGTAAACTTGAAGCTTCTGACTTTATTAAAATATTTCGCAGGCCTCCTGGGTGGCGCAGGGGTTAAGTCTCAGCACTATAAAGCTGTCACCAGTCACTGCGGCATGAGTTTGATCCCCGGCCAGGGAGCTGACCCACATGGCACAGCAGACCTCTCCTGGCTCACCCGCTGCTCCCCTCAGCAGTGTATTTCAGTAGATCCACTCCCCACTCTGCTCTGGTGAATCCTCTCACACCCCCACACCTCTGGCCTATCCCCCAGTTCTTCTACATACACAAAAATAGAAGAAGCATACTTTTTGCAGAGCTGGCCATCCCAAGGGGTCAACCACCCTCATTTCCACTTGGCAGGGACTCAGAGGCAGTCAGGGTCATGGGAAAGCTGTAGACTGAAAAATGGGGGGTGCCTTGCTTGGAAGTGGGGGTCATGGCAGCAGGTATAGGTGGGCTCACCAGGAGTGGGATGTCCTTGTTTAGGAATACACATAAGGCTTTCTCTGGTTGGTCCTAAGTTGGAAGTGGGGGCAAAATTTAAGAAAATTAACCACAACTGCTTGTTACTAACCAAACCCTGGCTGTTTGGATCAGTGGCTACGGAGGCTATTTGGTTTCTGGGCTGATTACTGCAGAATCAGCTGGCCTGGTGTGGGAAGTGTAGACAGTAGGGAGTGGCCTCCTGCACCATTGCTGTAGATTATGTGTCAAAGTTCTTTTTTCACCTGTGGTCTGGCTTTTGTCCACCTCCCTTCACAGAACTGACTTGTTGGATAGGCTGGCCAGTTATTTCTACAAATGACTTCTATATGTACAATTATAAATGACTTACATATGTATAGTTAGAAGCTTATAAAACAATAATCTAAATTTTTTCTAGCCTCACGAGTTCCCCCCAAGAACTGCCTCCTCTGTCTTCGCAGCTCTGTGGCTTCCACTGGTTATTGCACACACCAGGCCCCTAGGTCTCTCTGCCTCACTCACTCATCCAGCATTGCCTGAGTTTTGCTGCACACCCCAGAATCAGAGGTTAAAAACACAGCCCCTGGCCCAGAAAGACCAGTGAGAAAGAAGCACGTAGCTGTCACAGTCCAAAGGGCTCAGTTGTCAAAGGTAAACAAAGCCAGACCCTTGTCAGAGGGGTGGGGTTGGATTTTAATCAGGAATGTACTATCACACTGGGGAAGAGTGGCCAGTGTGAACTTCACTTGACCTCGGTTTGTACAGCGGTGACTAGATGTTGTACAGAAAGAATGAGGGAGGTGGGAAGGGGCGAGCAGAGGCTCAGCAGAGTCAGACGTGACAGAGGACAGGTGGTTGTGGACATGAATGCGGATTAGGCCAGCCAGTCTGTCTGCTACTTAGCAATCAAGCAAGGATTCTGACTGCCACGGAGACGTCCCCTTATATGGTCTGACTTTCCTGTTTTGCTGCTTGGAGGTGTGTCATTGGTTATAATAGTTTAGTTATAATTACCTTATAATGTTCTGTGAAGTTCTTTCCACATCAGGTACCCAACCAACTCCAGCCAGTCAGGGTGGGCTGTAGCTGTGTCCCTGTGTGTGCGTGAGACTGTTCACTGGGAACAGCCTGTTCCTCACCCACATGTCTCGGCTTTAAGAAAGGGGGCGGGGGGGGGG